>BJBW01009927.1:0-125268 GCA_004320125.1 Scolopax mira
GCTCATGTTCAGCCGGCTGTCCACTAAGACTCCCAGGTCTTTTTCTGCCAGGCAGCTTTCCAGCCACTCTGCCCCAAGCCTGTAGCGCTGAACAGGGTTGTTACCGAAATGCAGGACCCGGCATTTGGCCTTATTAAACCTCATCCCATTGGCCTTGGCCCATTGATCCAACCTGTCCAATCCCTCTGTAAAGCCTTCCGACCCTCAAGCAGGAGAAGTGTGTAGATGTTTACACACATGTGTCTCGGGGAGGGGAAGGTGGGAAAGATGGGAAGGAGCTGGATTTAGTCCTCATACTTTTCAAACCCGCTTGCCATGCCTTCCCTTCTGGCACTCAACTTTTTCATGATTTATTCCAAATACTGTCGATCAGCTTTAACTAATACAGTCCTTGTATGAAGCACCTCTCTAATCTCTTCAAACACAGATGTGGAAGCGCGGCTTAGAGCATGGAGGCCAACAAAAGCACTTTGCCTGTACCAGTGATTAGCTTTGATTGACATAGTACACTTCTGCTTTCACAGGCATACTTTAACACCCATAAATGATTGTTTTAAAATGAGAAGCACTGGGTACTACAGCTCTGGCTTTAGTAAATATGCAGTACAAATGTAGTAGCAGATAACTGAGAGAATACAAAACACCTAATATTCTTCTCTGGTTTTCCTTCTCTTTTTTTCAGATTTTTTTTTTTTTTTGCATTCAGTGTTTATACCTAATTTTCAAAGAAAAATTATGACAATATGTAGTCTGCTTAAAATCAGACTTTTAGTCTTGCCCTATGTGTGTTTCATACTTTTTGTGATAAGAGGCAATAGGAGCAGTGGTCTGGTTTTGAAAAAAAAAAATAAGCTAACGTGGAACTTGAGGGGTTTTCCTTGTTGCAACACAAAATTTTCCTTGTACTAAGCTGATGAAAATAAGGAAGGATTAGAAAGAGGCAGTTTCAGGATATGTAAAGACATCCAGACTACAAAACACAGGGTGCCAGCAAAAGAATGTCAAATATGTGCAGCAAAAAGCATTTGTGGATGCAAGTCTGTAGCTAATTGCTTAATTGCTCTTTTTTTTTTTTCAGAATCCACTTAATATATTTATGAATACAGACATGTGATGCTTAAATACACACTCAGAAATGACGTTCTAAATTAGAGATAGTATCCAAAAAACAAAAAATAAGTTCCACTTCCACCCACCAAGCATTCGTAGCCCCCTTATCAATCAATACAGCCCATTCTTTCTTTTCCCCTCAAAGAGAAGTCAAGCTTTGCTCTATGACCTATCAACCAGCCAGTCCACATTCTGATGGGACAGCTTGGGAACCAAGTTACAGTTTTCATCCCCTTCTGCTGCTGCTGATCTCAGCCTCCCGGTCACACATGAAGGGAGAGGTGTTTTCTCTGGGTATCAAGGAACCAAACCATTTAACAGCACACAAATTTGAACCAGCGTATAACGCTACACTTTAAAATGAACTGGAAGTGAGGGCAGACAATGGGGCACAGATGTAATGAGATCCTGGTGAGAAACACCCATTAACAAGTGAATAGCCACTGTATGCAACAGGTGAAATTTCCAAGCGATCTCAAGATGCAGATTTGTGTAAGGTGTGTTACCAGTAATCAGTAACCCAATAAGGGAGATACTGCTGACAGAATGGACTCCTAAGCATTTCTGCATTTAGACTATGATATAAAGACCTGAATGTGCATTACAGTTACATGGCTTCTTGAGATGATGGGACAAACAGCTTCTTTCCTTCCATTGAGTAGGATCTAGTGTCAAACTCAGTTGTGAGACTTCTGACCCAGTCTATTAGAGCAAACAGGGCACTGTAAGTAAATACTGACACAATGCATAGCCACTATGAAATAAAACAGAAACATAGCCAATTATAGTACCTCTGTATTCCAAACTATATTCAGGATTCCTTTTATGATGAAGAAATTTCAAGTAAGATGCACAAGCTGAGAAGAAATACATTTGTTTGCTTTAATAATTTTATCAGTCTTTAAATGTTTTACACAAATATGTGTCAGTTGATAACCTGGTATCTTTGCTCTACTATCAATGGGGTAATAAAATCCACAGAGCTTACTAAATTGGCACAATTAGTTGGGTGATAAAGTCTGTTTTCCAAGTTTCCACCTCTGCGTGTGTGTGCACGCTTCTGTGCCTGCATGTGCGTGAGCATTCCAGCATTTCTGCATGTATGTGCACTTATGTATTCGTAGCATAAGGGGGGAAAAAAAATCAGACAGACAAATAACTTTTCCTGAATCCAGTGGTTTTCATCTCAGTGAGCAAAGGCAGAATAAAAGTTGTAGTGGGGATGTCTCATTCCCTTCCTTGTTGAACAGCTTCACTGCATTATTTTTTTTTTAAATACTCAGTATTTACATCAGGAGAAAAGAAAACCTGTAACTGAACTAGGACAGATGCTGACTATTCATAGTTTAGTTAAATAGTTTTCATGGGAACGATCTACACTTCCACAAGGACCCAGGCAGGTTTTATACAGATTTACATGCAGTTTTCATGTATTGAGGATACAGTCAACACGATTCAACAAAAACAGGAACAGGACTGAGCATCCATCCTGCAGAAAACAAACATGAATTCTGCTTTTGCAAGGTTCACAGGACAAAAATCCCTATGGCTAATTTTGCAAGAATAAATATCAACCTTTTTGCATTTGAAAATGTTTCCGTTCATTCTTTAGCCTCCCTGTCAAACTCCAAGGATACTCTGGACTCGCTGCACTTTGCACTTTGTCCAGAAGCTGTTTGGTTACCAATGCCCCTCAGAAAGTGAAGTCTTCTCCGTGAAAACTACATACAATTTGGCTGGGAGAGAACAGAGGCCTGAACAGCTCTTTCCCGAACAAAGGATTTCTTAAGTGGAAGAAATTCTCTTCGTCTCGCCTGAGTGGCTGGGCTGACATCCGGGGAAAAAGAAAATCCTATTCCCATTGTACGCTGCTGATGGAGAGCCTTGTGCAGTCTTAATTGTTCTCTGTCTGTCTGCTATCTGACACCTTATACAGAATGGTACATTTCAAGTCCTCTTCCAATTTTTGTCTTCTGACAGGGATCAAAAATGCCTTTTCATATATGCTCTTCCACATTTAAAACCCATGGCGACCCACTTTTCAGGAAAATCAGCAAGGTCTCTTCCTCAAAATCCCATGCAGAGGCCCACAGCTCTGACTGTCTCCCAGTCAGATTCAGAATCATTTCCCCTTGGGTCAGTGCTTTGTGTTGTCCATGACTGGCAAGAATCCCTGGGTGGGTTTTCTTCAGTCATTTCTTTCTCTTGTCTTCAGTGCAGCCCATCCATTTTCCTACAGCTTTTTCTTTCATCATCTGTACTTGCGCTCTTCTCTTTCCCCTTTCTCTTCCCAGTTCACGGTCTCCAATGTGCAATTTCTCCTTTTTTTTGTGCTTTTTGCTCTTGTCCAATCTCTTCACCTCTCTCTCCCTTTTCTTCTGCACCTTTGTTTGCTTCCCGTTCTTCTGCCCTTCTTCCTGCAGCAGATTATTAAGAGCTGTGAAACCTGCAGCTGCATGCTCTGCCTGGTTAGGCAACCTGAAATGATAGCTGATTTATTTATTATTTTTTTTAAATAAAGCCAATCATCAGCTTTACTTTCTGTGAAGTTAACATAAACTGGGTGTATTCAACATGACTTCTGGCCTGGGTATGGTTTTAGGAGTTTAGTATCATTCACTTGGCTTTAAAATTTTGGTCATTGTCTCTCCTGCATGAAGATATTATAGATATGAAGTTTAATATTTGGTTTTCTTCTTCATTTCAAATCTATATGCTGTCTAACTACTGCTAATTTACATCACGCAGGATATATCAAAACACAATTGAGGAAAAAAAAAACTAACTCCAGGTAGCAGTCCACATCGGTCTTCAGGAAACCATGGAGGGAACTTCTACATTGCACATGCTTCATTTTCAAGGACATGGATCTCTTAAAGTCCCACCATAGCTAGATCAAAAATGTAACCCTGGCGGTAGGATACAAGTGATCTTTACTCCCAGTCGCTGTGACTTTCTCCAGCCGTCACATATTTGATCATCACCCACTTTCTCTTGCATGACAGAACTCTGTGCCATAAAATTTCCTATCCTTGGCCTCCCTGAGCTTGTGAAAGGACCTAATTCCTGTCACACAAAAGAAGAAATGGCATAATCTGAGACAAAGCAGAATACCACCTTGTGAGGGTTTGAGCTCTTTCAAGTTTTAGATTTGCTAAAAATTCTATTATGTCTCATATCATCTATTTCATCCTCTTTCACAAACTTTTGTACCTTTTTTGAGGCTTGGGCTTGATTCCTGCAATGCTCCAGGAGAGGCAATCATCATGTTTCTGTTTCCTTTATTAGCATTTGTCTTAAAGCCACTAGCACATGTCTAGTTCTCTCTCATATTTTTCAGATTCCCGGATGTCTATATTTGGCTCCAGCAATCTGTCTTTCAGAGTGTTTGTCATGTGTCAAGTTAAGATTATAACTTGGACCATCTAGAACTGAAGAATTTGGATCCAGCATTCATGAGGGAGTACAGGATACTGTTTTCTCAGAAAAGCTAGCTGGTACATCCCCTGCCCCGTCAATTCCCATGTTCCCTACAAATAGGACAGTAGAAAGACTCTGTGCTGGGGTGGCAAAGAAAGAAGATCCACTGGCATCACACTCATCTTTGATGCTTCATCCAATTTTGGCTTCAACACTGTGATAAGATTTGAGTCAAGACAGATCTGGCAAATCTATCTATTGTACCTCATCAGCACTCTACTGTTGGTAGGAAATGCAGAGAATAAGGCAGACCAGAAGAAGAACTGCTGACTAAGCAGAGCAGGACATTCATGAGTAGTTTTTATTGAACATGGACTATGTAAATTATCCAGGCATTCTCTATGGTTTTGGTGGGGTTTAGCATTATTTAATGTAAACCTCAGCACTAAAAGAGCACATTCATGTTATCTTAAAAAATATCTGCCAAATATCTTTGATCAAATATACGGCATTTTGTAAGAATCTAGATCCTTGGCCTCATAATACACAATGGATCACATCAGAAGATACAAAGCCACATGGATACTTTAGCTCATATTACCTTCAATTTAGTTTGGACATGTAGTAGTATTCAAGACCTGCTGAAGCACAGTTCATAGAAAACTAGCAACATAAGATCACACTGAAGATCTGTGGTCTCCTATAGCACATGCTGGCATGTGCTGAATATAGGCAAACCTACCTTCACGTGAGTTAACCTTAATTCAGTCTAGCCAGATTAAGTTTATACTAACTAACTACGAATCACGTTACTTAGCTGTAGTGACTCTTTGGCAATCCTTAGCAAACTAAACATTTATTTCTGTGTGTATAAGCATGTCTGTAGGCATGTGTATGTCTATGCATGTACACGTGTGTGCCTGTGTGCATGTGTGTCCCTCACAGACAGAATTCAAGGCACTTTGCCCCAGGGGAAAGTGATGGAGAGCCTGTGTTGAATTAGTTACAGGGCTGATCATCAGATTACAGGTGTGTTTTTAAAAGCATAGTTTGTTTTTACATTCACCTCAGCCTGGATTTTAGTTTTTATCTGTGGACTCCCTCCATAGAGGAATGAGATGGATGTAGAAAGAAAAGATCGATTTAAAAATTGTTGCTTTGCCTACAGTACTCTCATAGCGTTTGTGGACATTGATCAAATCTTGGGATTCCATTAAAAAAATGCCATCAATTTTTTATTTTTTCAGAAAAGGAAATAAATCTTTAAAGAAGATGATCGCTTAATTAATCACAAGGAAAAAGTGAGACTAATGCCTAGGAGTTTGGTGATTAAGAGAGCACAGAAAGGAGGACTGGATAGCTCCAAATGCTCCTGGGTCATTTTTGCTTCAGTACAGACCAATAACGATGGAGACTCTGAGGGGCAGAGCCTGACTCATGCCAGCCCATGTTTTCCCTGAATTAGCTGTCATCCTGTTGACTCGCACCTATCCTTCTGTCAAAGCCAGTGATGAGAGACACTGCAGGAAAAACACTCGACATTTATGTATTGCCCAGCCAGCACGAAGCACAGATTGGAATAATAAAAGCAGCTAAAACAGCCCTGAAGTTGGTCTATGTTTTGCCAGGGTCTCTGTTTGCAGTCATCTTGGTGGATTGCAATGCAAGTTGCATGTGTGGCCTCCATCCCAACCATTGTCTCACAACTGGCCCATCCAAGTTTGCTCACTTACAAGTCTAGTGCATCGTAACCTAATGAGACTCACAAAACCAATTTGCTTTTCAGACAGGTTCTTAAGGTATGAAGGTAAGTAAATTGCCAAAGAAATCACTGTTGTAAATGGTGGTAGTTGTCAACTCCCTCAACAGAAGAATCCTGGTTTTACTTAAAAAGATGAATCTGCTCTCCCTTCCCTATGTACAATCCTTTTGTTTTATTGGGAATGAAACACCGACAGAGAGCAGGAATTGCATTTCTGGTACTATAAATAAGACTGTCTTATTAGCATGTTTTCTAGGGAATGTTCATCAACTAAAGTCATCCTAAGGACCGAAAATGTTCACAAAGATATTCTTGTGATTAGAGATCTTCCTGAGCAGAAGGCATGGACACAATGCCAACCACCAATAATATGCTCTTTGGGAACAGAAACTCTATAGGTCTCATATGGCTCCTCAGCATAGGACCATATGTCATCCCAGGATGCTTTGTCCACTCTGGCACTATTTAGTTTTTTCCTGAACCTTTGCTCCTGTAGCCATGTTTTACAACTACGTCTCCGCTTTCAGTTTAGATAACTTTCCCAGCCCCTCAAGTATTGCAGCCCTACAGGATCAGAAATCAGTATAATAATTATATTAAATCATATTCTGGAGGAAGTCTCATGATTCTGGGGAGGTCTTACTCATGATGTCTGAAATGTGCAGTGGTCACTGTTATACAAAAAAACCCCAAAGATATTTGCCCTTACAGCAGCTATGGCTCTTGGACTTTAATCAGCATAATGGACAAAACAACTCTGATGTCTTGACACCAAAGAGACCAGTCTCCATGTATTTGTGTTGTTTGGCCTTTGGGCTTCTTAGCTGACAAACTAAATGCCCCATGCTCCCAGTTAAGAGGAGGCAAGCCCCCATAGCACTCCTGTGGGGCCAGTTTGCCCTACTCCACTGCCATCACCCATCCCCATGTCCCAGCATCCCCAGCTGCAATGGAACCTACTGGTGTCACCTTTGCTTCTCCCAGTTAGTGAGTGCTCCACCACCCATTTGTCATCCCCATGGGTCATCCTTTTGAGATCTGCCTCCAGCAACAAGGACTAGATCTCTGTTTGGCAGAGGACGGAAACTACAGCAGGGTTTTCACTAGACAACTGTCAACTTATTTACAGGCTGTGTATTAGTTAATATAATTAAGGCATTGATGCTGTAAATTAAATAGTATAGAAGACATTTTGCTGGCATAAGATCTGCACAGTGTTTTCCATACGCTTGCTTATGAAGCATGAAAAATGAACAAAATGTACAAATTAGAAGTCACGATGCTCAGAGCTGATGAAGGGCTTTACCAGTAGTATATTATTTCTGTTCCGAGGAACTTTCAGGACACTTCCATAATGGATAGTTATGAACTTTTCTTCCTTCCTTTCCTTCCCCTTTTTTTAAGTGATAGCTGCCAAATTTCATAAATCCTATAATGTTCCGTGCTGTAATTAGTTTGGAAGCCTGTAATTGTTTAAGTTTAAGCCTGCAGATAAAGGCTGCCAAACCACTTGAGCAGAAAAGTTGTATTAATGGCTTCATATTATCGCTTGCTGATTTATTTAATCTCTTTCGATCAAATTGTGATTCTCAAACAAAACCAAGAAAAAGCCGAGCAGTTGTTTTTCACCGCCAGGAGGAAATGGGCAGAATGGACACGCACTCACATACAGACACACAGAGACAAAAGGGCTTTTGTGGCAGAAAGGGTGCGTCAACAGTCATGAAGGTCAACCATGATTCAAAGGAAAATATGCTGTGGAAAATGTTATATTCAGTAATGACAGCTAGAATCATACAACATTTGGTTACAACCAAAGGTTTCCCCTTGTGTTCGTGTACTCCAGTATCCTGGGACACCTTTCTCACTCTTAAATGAGAAATAATATACTAGTTTTAGCTATTAAAAGTACACCAGTCTGCACTGCTTATGCTTTTATACTGTTAACACGTTTCCCTTCATATATAGAGCTTGTTCCTATACTTTGCTAGCTGGAGTAGCAGGAGTTTAGCACTGAATGTGAGAAAAGCTGGGAAGCATATTGAAAAAAGAATACGTGTCTTTGTTGGTGTTATTTGTAAGGGTTAGAGCAAAGGTACTTTTAAAAAACAACATAGAGAAAGTATCGGCAGGTTCATATGTTATTTATGGCCTGTGTGTTGGTGTGCACTGTTGCTATAATGCTGCCTTCAGATATTCTGTCACCCCCTTGGCTAAGATACTTTTACAGTAAATGTAAATAGAGGACAGCTCAGAACCACGATACAGGAAGCAGTCTGTCTATCTAGCTGCTCTTGCTTCATCTCCAAGGAGTCAATATTGCACCCTACACAAAACCTCATTCAAATGCATCTATTAAGAAGTCATTTCACTAGTTTTAAAGTAAACACACTCAATTTTAGAACCAGTTTGGTCTTATACCTTGTAACCATAGATCCCTGAAAAAAAGTTTTTTGGTATCAGTGCACACGTTTAAACTTAAAAAAATATATGGGAGTAATCTCTTTGATATTAGAATACTTTCTGCGTTTGAATTCAGCACATTCTGAAACTCCTTGATGGACCAAGGCCTCCTTCAAGAAGGAAGTCATAGTAAAGTCATTTAACATCAATAATTCACGAGGAGACAATGATACCTTTTTTTGCAGACAGCAACATTTCTACTCTGGATTCACTTTTTTGATGTGGTTAATGACACTCATTGAAGGAAACACGGTCCTGGATTTGCCACCAAAGCTAAAGGAACGTTTCCTTTCTAAGACAACTCATCATGTTTTAACACTTGTTTCTATTCTGGGTCTGAGTGAAAGTGAAATCTTCCTAAAATTTTCATTTGAAGACAATTGTGTTGAAGTTGACCTTTTCAACAGGAGTTTGGATATGGGGAAGTAACTCTCTTAAAATTTTAGCCATTAAAATTATGCAAAATATTTTCGCATTTGATGAAACAAAGATGTTCTGCCTAGTTCTTTTTCTTCCACAGCAAATTGGCTGTCTAAATATAGAAAAGCAGAGGCATCACCTGCTACATGCAATTTCTAGGATCTCCAACTTAATTGCATACATAACCATGGGCTTTTAAATAATATTAATTTTGATGTTTGAATGTTTTATGGATATGTTTTTGGATTCAAAGCCAAAATAGGCAGATTCATTTTCTTCTGTTTTTTAGGAGTTTTGTTTCAAATTGAAAAATTTATTGTGAATTTGAGGGTTTCTGTTTTAAACTGAACCATCGCTCTGAACCTGGTGAGTACTCAAACACTGGCAAATCTGAAAAATAAACACATTTGATAAAAAAATAATTTTCTGATTGTTATTTATTTCATAAAATAATATCCAGGTGTTGTATGAAAATGGTGGTAGGATATGTTAGTTAGTAACCAATAGTAGCACTTTATTATAACTATCACATGTGTAGGCCTTATAAACATATTCAGCAGAAACAAGGAGAAGGCACTTGTGTATGTAAATGAGTTACAAGTCCTGTTTAAAAATGAAATTTTAAAAAACTGTTTCTATCCACTAGGAAAATCAAATTTTTTATACAAAACAAAGGACAAAAGAGTTATTATTTCAGATTTCTGATGTGTTAAACTTTCTTTCAGCCATTAATTTTCTATTGATTCCATTTACACATTTTTCTCTCTTCTCTACCCTTCTGACATTTATAATTAGTACACTACTGTTTTGATAACATGTGATTTCCTCTTCTAAATTTCTAAAACACATCTCTTCATCTATTGAAAACACTTTGATATTAACATCTTTAACTCAATTCATTATTGTACTTCTTGATAGGTGGAAGTATGAAAGTATATTATTTTAGCAACTCAACTTAAGAATTCTACATTGCTAAAGTCCTACCAGAGGGCTGTTTTGAAGATTCATATCCAGACCTGCACCCAGATGTGCAAGGCCTTCCACATCAGTAGAATCTTCCTCAGTAGAATCTTATCCTTTATAAAAATAGCTACATAATGTTGGATTTCACACTACAATCAGAAAGAGCTCAGCAAACTATACCATATAGCTGATAAGAAGCAAAGTATTAAGTACATATTACACAACATCAAATTTTTTACGTGACATAGATGCAACAGAGAAGCAATTTAATTAGCTGATATAAAAAGTGAAAAAGGATCAGTGTAATTTAACAGCAGATCAGGAGATTTTGGTAGGCTCTGTAAATATTTTTGATATTCTCTCATCATAAAGAAATAGTAATTTGCTGAGGGACAAGGACCAGGTCGCTGCATTTTTCATCGCATGGAAGAGTGGGATGGTTTAGAAGAGGAAGCCATGCTCCAAATAAAATCAAAGACGTTGAGCTATGAGAGCCACATATTTCTCAGACAAGACACTGGGAAGATGCATAAGTCCAGTGAAGAACTTGCAAAGCATTGAAAGTAAGGATGGATGTATCTTGGACCAGGTCATCAGCACCCAAGCACTATACATCTACAAAGGCACAGGAACTTCTGCATGTGCAGCATACTGTGCAACCCAGGTCAGGACTGCCATAAACATTCAGCCAAAGGAAAAGGTATATAATTAATGAAAAAGTCTTCAGTTTGGCCTTATGTTGCAAAATGACTTGTGCTTTCCTATGGCACCAGCAGGCAGAAGATACCCCATTGCTCAGCCTGGATTCCCCATGAAAGGAATAGCCTGTTAAAAATGGATACAAAGCCCAGACCACCTCCAAGCACCAGCTCTGATGTGAGAATGTCTGTTGATTTCATTATGATTTAATGAAATTTAATGACAGGCACTGAGGTTTGTCTGATATTTTGTGGTTCTTCATTCAGAAAAAAAAAAAAAAGTTTTCATTAGAAAGGCTAAATGAATTAGACAGCATGTGCAAACAAAAGTACTCCATTTGTGATTATGTCTAGGTGAGACTTTGTTATTTTACTTGAACAATTAAATCTTCTCCACGCTCCTCTTAGCATTGATTTTTTTTTTTTTTAGTACATTTTGTACTGAGCAATTTGAAGAAAACAAATTAAAGCAGAGGATTTACCAGAAAGCCTCACAAAGTCCCAGAGATGATTTTTTTCCTTACCAAACTCAGGTAGATCTGTGTGAGTTTTAAAAAAAAAAAAAAAAAAAAAAGAGGTGGAAAAAGTAAAAAAGAAGAAGCATCATCTAAATTCTAGGAAAAAATTAATTACTAAAAACTTAAAGCCGCAGGGAAGACATATGCCTGTAATCAAATTCTGGGAAACAAGCCCCTGCAAACTCTCGCATTTCAACTTCCAACTCAATACCATTTCACGTTCCTTTGGTGATGAAGTGTGAGCCTTCTAAAACAAACAAACAAACAAACGTTACAAAATTTCCACTTTTCCATGCAGCCGAAAAATCCTCCCCGAGTTCAAAACAGTGAGTTCCCTTCCAAACCACTCAGAAATGAGGTAATGGCTTTGCCATTTCATTTCTTTGGCCGGCGCAAAGAATAGGAGCTGGGAAAAGAGAGTCTCAAAAAGTGTGCTCTTTATCCCCTCCCCGTTGGCTGCCTTCTGCAGCTTTCAGCCCCAGGAATGCAAGGGATGATGTAGTGCAGCCGGTATGTACGGAAGCACTCGCAAACCCATTGTACTTAATGAGACTTGGAAACCAGTCAGGACCAGGGCACTTCTTCTTGTGATGCTTTTCATCAAGGCCACAAAGAGGGACAGCGGAGAGGCGTGAAATGTTACATACTTTTGGTAAATATTTAGGGCAGGATTTTTAAAAACTACCCGGCTGACTTCCAAACATCCTCAGCTCCTCAGAAGCTGCTGCTGAAGATGCCGTTGCCTTCAAGGGTCATCTGTGTCCTGTTTCAGATCTCAGGGACAGTGTTGCTGCAACACTGGAGCAGCGGAAAAGCTGTCAAAAAGGAGGAGATGTGGAGCAAAACTCCTTTCAGTACAGAAGGAGAGTTACTGAAAGAGCGTGCTACTTTGAAGGGTTTGGGTTTTATTTTCTGTTTTACACCCAGCTCTCTGCGCTTGTCAGTTCTATGAACATTTTAATATTCCTGACTTCACAGTTCTTCACAGTGTAAACTCTAACACTGCCAACAAAATATTTAGCCTTAGCTTACACCAAAATCCTCCTATCTGGAGAAAAATGGGTCAGGGGGTTTGCATCCAGCCTTTGCAAAAGTGTGAAGTGGCCTGAGCTAAGCCCACAGTGAAACAGACAGTGCAGCAACAGGAGAAGTCCATAAGCTGCCCACAGAGCGGTCAGTCAACATTGCCCAAGACCATATCTCCAAGATCCACCAAAGAGATAATTCAGGCTGCAGGTGTGCAGTGCTTCATTTGCTTAAGGACACGTTCCTACCACTGTGCATGTGGATGTGTTTGTAAATATATGCATCTATAATTTATGAAGCCACCTATTTAAGATTCTTGTCATTTATCAAGATGCTTTTGAGAGTTGATTCCTTATTTTGTAGACCAAATGTTAACATTTGATTGAATTTATTAACTTGATTAAATGAGAAGTGTTCCACATTAGAAAGCATAATGTCGGAATTAATCCCCCAAAAATGTGGTGATGCTTTAACGAATATCCCGTGACCTCTTGATACCTTCGACACTATCACGATGAGCTCTGTATAAATAATCAGATCAGAGGTTTCCCAGGGAGCTCTGTCTAGGGAAAATCAGATGTCTCCTCTCCTGGCCAGGGGAACTGCAGGATGCACTCCCTGCCTTCTCCAAGCCTTCCGTCCCTACCTCCCTCCATCCGTCCCAGTCATTTCTTAGCAGAACAAAACACCAAAGCTGGCTGTGATGGCTTTCAGAAAAAACTCTTTTTGCTGACTTTGATCCCAAAGAGAAGCAGGGTATGGACACTGGAAGACTGTTTGAACAGGGTGGTAGAAGGTCACAATAATAACAAGTGCTTGGGGATAGAAATACAAACACACACCCAACCTAAAACTCTTTGAAGCATCTTGAAAAAACAAAGTCCTTTGATAATTTCTAGAGATCAAGACAAGTGGCTATTCCTTTGTCAAGACAATATGTCAAGACTGTCATATGCAGTCCAAATTTGTACCAGCCAAAGGAACATCATTGAAACCAGCCTATACCTGGACAGACTGATGGAGAATCCAATTGAGGCAGTACAACTCATGACTGACAACTCACCACCATACTGTCTCCTCTGCCCCTCACCGAGCAACTGGAAGTCAGTTAGAAGTGGAACCTTCATCACCAAGCTGATCAAACCTTCTCTCAGCCCAAACTCTCCTTATAGGTAGGCTTTTCCAATTCCAAAATAACAAGAAACAAACTCATTAAAGGCAAAGATTTTCTCATAACCATTGCAATTTTCTATCTGGGAAGACACCAGAGGCAATTTTTGCTCAGCAAGAAGAAGGAATCCTTAACCTCTTCCCAGACTAGCGCAAAATTCCTGAACACTCACATTGGGCAGTGCTAAAGGTCTGGAGACCGTGCCATTAGAACAACAAACTGTTTCCTTCCCATCAGTCTTTGAACGACATGTGACAATGTCCATGGATTCTGACAAAAATAGGAAAGCAGAGAATTTGAGGGATTTTTCCTCTGTCCCTAGAAAAGTAGAGGGAACATGCAGACATACCTTGACTTTACCCACCTTTAACATTTCTTCACGGAGAGGGTTATTGGGCATTGGAATGGACTGTCCAGGGAAGTGGTTGAGGTACCATCCCTGGAGGTGTTCAAAAGACGGGTTGATGTAGTCCTTAGAAATATGGTCTAGTGATTTTTGTCAGGGTTACGTTGATAGTTGGACTAAATGATCTTTAAGGTCCCTTCCAACCTAGACAATTCTATGATTCTATGATTCTAGATATAAACTTAACCAAACTAAAGGCAGCAGTTATAAAAGCTACAGAGAATGCGACACATCCATAATACAGCATCCAAGGTAATCTAACCCCAAACATGCTAATTCCCATTTTGGATGATAAATACCAATAATTTCTCTGACCAGGAACTGAAAGACCTTTGATGGAAAGAGGCATCCCCGCTATCCTGAAGACTCTGCTTCCCAAGCTATTCAGGCATCAATTTGGTTTCCTTGATGTTGCTGGAGAGGCCACAGCATAATTTTAAGGACTCACAGAGGCCTGTCTATCTTCTAATTTCTTTCCCCATTGTGTCATTCCTTAAACAGCTGCTATTAGCTGCTATTGGAGCCAGTATACTGAATTAAAGTGATCGTTGCTTCATTCTTAAATTCTTACAGAATATGCCACCCTCAAAAAAGTATTCTTTAACTCATAGCTTGAGAAAATTGTTAGTAACAGGTTTGCGATTTCTCAGAGGAAGCCTTTGCATGCCTTATTGATGCCTCACTGCATTCAAGATGAAAGTAACACTTTCTAACAGTAATGATAATTAGAACACTATATATAGACTCTTCTAGATATTATATATATACACACACAATATTTATAATATATATACTGTAGACATAAATCAGCATTCTTATGATAATTTCCCTATGTTATCGTATAATCCCCCTGCATGACAGAGCTTTCTATGAGTCCTGGAAGAATCCTCTCTCCTCATGTTCGCTCCTACACAGCCAGATGGAAAGAAGTCTATGCACTGCTTTCCTTCAATATGAAAAAAAAAATAATAAAGTATAATTCATAATTTCCCAGAGCCTTCTATGGGGTCTCCCCCACTGCCAGCGGGGCTGACTCTGAGATCTTTGAGGGGGAGCCACCATGCTGTTGCAGTATGAGTCCCAAATATACCTGATGTCTTAAATGACTTGGTCACAAGCAGCCCCCATCAGCTTTTAGTGTATGCCGCTGAGTAGTTTGAGCCTCGCATGTAGGATAGCACTTAACCCTATTAGACTATGTTTGCATGATAGATACAATCCTTACGGCATCTTTCCATTGTCATGTCTATGTTCTGACTAGAACCTTTGACAGAACTATCTCTTTTGTTGAAGAATGCTCTCAAAACTGCAGAAATTAAATAAATCCTTCTGACACAATTGACTTAATCTCTCGCTTTGCTTTCTTATTAAGCCTTCTTTTTTTCTAATCACCAGCAGTGACTAAAAGTCTCATTGAGTTTTTACCTTTCCCCGTTTTCTTTGGGAACTATTTACTGGCTTTCAGACCCAGTGAAAAGAAACTCCCATTTAACAAATGCACCATATTCTATAGCCCAATCAATACCAACCCTCTTCACCGATCATTTGGCTTAATTCAGAAGAAAAGATGTCATGCTTCACATAAATCACTTTTTTTACTCAAAAGAATCCCTTATTGAATAAACTGTAGTGTCATTTCAGTCAACAAAAATAGAGCACAAAGATCCCAGGCATCCCTTGGTAGTTTGCATTTTTTATCCACCTGTAAAGTGATGTGATTTTGATGCAAATGAAATACATTTTTAACTTACATTTTCTCTTCTAATAGAGAATTACTACAGAAGGCTAGAAATGTCCCTATTTATGTAAGTGGACTTTCAATTACTGTAATCCAACAAGCACTGTACATGTATATATACGCCCGTGTTCATTCAGTTCTAGCAAAATTGAGCCCATTAGGAGATGCTTCACTTTGTTCTTGTTGGCACCGCCGCTCAGGTGCTTTGATTAAACCAGCAGATCGAGTCCTTTTAGAATGACAATTCAAAACTCTTTGCTCCTGGCTTTCAGTTTGGATCCAAGTTGGAAATATGACACATTGCCAAAATCACACTGAGCCGGATTTATGGCATAATGTAATAGATGATTCACCAATACTTTTGCTTGTGCCAGGCTGAGACAACAGACCTTAAATCAGCAATCGGTGTCAGGTTTGTAACTGTGTGGTCTGTCTTTAAAAAAAAAAAAGAAAAAGAAAAGGAAAAGGAAAAAAAAATGAAACAAAACCACAAAACCCAAAGTCTCTGCGGGACACTTTTTTTCAGTTGAGGAGATTTTTTTCAGTATCTGGTGATACAGAAGTACCGTGATACTACCACTAACATGGAAACCTTCGTTTCCATATTTATGTAAATTATCTACTGTAGCTTCAGGAATGTAAACATATGAAGCTTCCATGATCCTATATGCATTTTGAAATGTGAACAAAAGGGATAAAATCCTAGCATGCTTCAATTTTAGGGATGAGGGGAGAAGGTATGTTTCACATGACCACTGTAACTGCTGAGTTGTAAGCTGCATAAGCATTCAGGGCACTCGGAGCATCTCATTTTAAGCAACTGTGTGTTTGAGTTTGCCAATAATATGTTCTGAATCCTTCTACAGATACTGGAAGTGTGCACGTGTGTGTGTGTGTGTGTGTGTGCATGCTCGTGTGTGTGTGCTGTCATAACCTATCTGCCCAAGCATGGACTGTCTGGAAAGATTAAGTGCACCTATTTTGAACTGGAGGCTGCATGCCATAATTTTTAGCTAACCCGTTTCCTTCTTAGTGAAAACAGAAATAAAAATATATTGTGCACACTTCATTGCTAGGACCTTTGACCTCAGCTGCCTGTCTAGCTGAGACTGTGATGAATGCTTTGTGTCTCTTCATTTTTAATTGCTCATAAATTGTTATCCCATGAAACACAAAACTAGCCTTGTCCTCATTTTAGTAGGGGTTGGAGGTCAGCCTAACAGTAATACAAGTAAGGAGTGTCTTTGTGTGGGGGTGTGGGAGTGAGGAGGGCAGGAGGGTTACAGAAGGTTGTGGTAGTGAAAGATGTATTCCTTTCCAAGGAAATACAAAGCAAATTCCACACTTTCAAACAAAAGTCTTTAATGTTTGACAGTGTTGAGAAAAGCTCCTGGGAGGACATTCAGAAGGGCAATAAAGTAGACATAATTTTCTATATCTGTATAATCTTTCTTAAACATACATGTACACATGGTTGTATATGATAGCACTGATCTCTTTGCAGTGGCAGACTTAATCTTTTGGGTCAAATTTTACCCAAGCATGCATATTCCGATTTGCTGATTTCAGAAGAAATGATAGCCTACCTTTGACTCCTCTATAAAATAATCTAAACCACATCTGTGAAGATAGCACTGCAGAGTTACTTTCCTCTGGTTAATCTTCACTCAGTTGTCACACATTTCCTTCCTGTTCTTGAAAAACTGGACTACTCTTAATTCAAATAATATACTGTGTGCCAAGCCACAATGATATCTTTCACCTTCAAAATGTCTGGTAATAAATAACAATAAAATATTAGCTCAGTGACATCAAGGAGCTCAGTGTGCCCAGATATAAACCTCTTTTGATTTTGGTTGAATAAATATGCAAATAAAGCAAGCTCGCTGAATTTGCTTTTACCTGGCACACACATAATTCTGTTTAACAAAAACAGTTATTGGGCTTTCAGTAACTGAGTACGTCTTCAAATTCCTACAGACCAAACCATTCTGGTAACAGTGGGTTCTTGTTGGGGATAATTTAGGCAATCTGTTCCAATACCCATAATGATCCTTGTTCTCTGATTTAGCTCTAACAAGACGCAGTATCTGCAGCAAAACCACCAAGTTCTCAGAAACCTGACTGTCATGGAGCTCAGAAAGAGTCTTCTCCAGCCCATTGCATGAGCTAATTTTAACAGTTGTTTAAAAACATACTGATAGCTATAAGGAAAAATAGCATTTAGCACCCACTGATGAATCCTTCCTAGAAGACAGACAATTCCATCATTTAGTCACAATACAATGAGCTACCAGCTCATACAGATCCCAGCAGCCCAGATAGTAGAAAAGAAAGTTTCAGTCCCAGTAAGTGACACACTGCTGAATTCAGGAGCCCAAGAGTCTGCAAGCTCACCAATGACTGTAATCACAAAGGTCCTACAGTTTCATTAGATGCTGTTTGGAAGAGATGCAGCAAGCTAGTAAAGGAGGCTACTAGGGTTTCAAGATATAAATTTGAACCGGATTTCCAGAGTACTCAGAAGATTTCCTTCAGATCTATGTCTGGTTTATTTTTTTCCAACCTGAAATGTACTATCTGTCAGTTGCTAACATTTTATCATTTTATCTAAGTTTGTATTGGGTAACAAAAGGCTAAATGGTGTTTTGAGGCAGACTGTGAGAAGTCACCTGGACTTCAAAACAGACTGAAAGATACTTATCTCTGAAAGATGTGGTCTGTGGCTGGTTTTCCAGATGCTGCTGATAAAGAGACTGTCACCTTTTTTCCCCAATGAGTCCCTTCTGAGGGGAGGGTATCAGGCCCAGCAGCGAAGGCCAGCATGATGGGATGACTGCTGATGGCAAACCTCCATCAGTCACGTTAGAGAGAAGGAGGGCTAAATTCTGGCTCTCTCTCAAGAAGAACAGATTGCAGACAAAAGAAGGCCAGGCCTGGATGAGTTGTTGAAAGATAGTTCCCAGATGTGTTATTTAATAAAGCAGTGGCTTGTCTAAACTGTATTCCTGATGTGACTATTCCTTTGATGCTAGGGACATCCAACACTTTTTTTGGCAAAATATCACTTTTTAGAGAAAATAAGTGTTGCTTTAAGTGAGCCTAGAATTGCACATTGTAATTATCTTCCTTTTAATTATGTTTGAGTATCTCATTCAGAGAAAGCCAAGAAATAGTGCATCATGCTCTTTTAAAACCATCCAGTATACATTACTTACTACAGAGGTCTTGAGTTTATGAGCTATTTTTCTTTAGGGACAAGGACTTTAAACACAGTGTGTTTCTCAAAGCAAAGGAGACAATGAATTTGAGACCTTAAGTAGTCAGTCTTAGGGCAACGTTAATGATTCTGCAAATGCCTTCTCCAGCATGTGGCAACTTCTGAAGAGAATCATGCTGGACTACAGCAGTCCCCTCTGAGGTGGCAAAATAACTCTTCCAGAGAAAGGAATGCATAATGGAGGGAAGAAGAGGTGTCTGGAAAGCAGGCTGTGTTTGGTGAGATGCCCATTATACAGTCCTAGTGTCAAAGGGCAAGACTAGTCAGGCTTTCTAGGGCACCCAACTCCACTTCCTGACAGTTCCGTGTTGACACCTTGTACAGTCTCATGAGGAGAACCAGGAGATCAGTGAAAGCAGTTAATAACGCAGCCATATCTTTGGCCTTAGCTCCAGTGAGCCCAGATGGGAAACAAGGGTCATCTAGAAACACAGCACTTCCCACAAACTAGAGAAAGATGTAAAACGTACTTACCTACTCATAATTTTCTGAAGTGGATACTGGGCCCTCTGTGACCCATTAGAGCTGGATTATTCTTCCACTCTAAACAAAGAAGCTATCTGATTTTATTTTTTTTTGCTAGCTTCTTAAACTAGTGCCAACTGCCCAAATTGGGAAGACAAACTACAAATCCTGATGAATAAACATTCTGCAAGATTAGCCATCTCCAAGCAGGAGATGTTCACTTTTATCTATTTAATTTATCAAACAAAAAATGGAAATGAAGATGGTAAAGCAAGATACCAAAATGAAGGATTTGCAGGATTTCTCCCTTAGCACTCAGCAGGAGTGCTTTCTGAGGGACAAAAGGATGATTAGAGACATGATGCAAATGAGACAGTGTTCTGGGTGGGGTCTCTCCACAGCCACTTTAGAAAAAGGAAAATTCCAAGCAGGTAAATACATTTTAACTTGCTCCCTTGTGGGTGTCTGGGGCTCAGTGATGCATCACAGGTGGGACATATCAAACAGTAAAACAAATCTCCACAAGCATAAGAGACATTTAAGTTATCAGGAAAATTGAACCCAGAGGAAAGAAAACCTTTATTTGAAAGTGGCTGCATGCTTTATTTTGTTGTGTTGTGGTTTTTTTCTTTATTGCCTTCCCACAGCATAGGAAGAAAGCTTTTTTTAAAAAATGAACAAACAAGTCCTCTAAATACTGCAGAATTTTGTGCCTAGAGGTCATGATTGGTTTAAACAGTACATATGGGAACGCATAAAAGAACAGGTACACACACAAAAAGAAAAGCACTGACCTGGTGTAGCCTTTCCCTTGGCAGATGCCCAGAAGAATGCTGGCCTTAAATAAACAACCTGATGGACTAGCAAACTTTTGAATTTATACATCAGGAAATAGCAGATGTGGCTGTTTGCCACCCTTTCTTAAAGTTGCCCCCAGAATCCTAAAATTATATCTGATGTTCTTCAATGATTAATTTGTGCATAAACAGAATTTTTAAGTTCCAGCCACATCTCAGGCGCTAATGTGTACAGATGACTGATCTTCTGGAAAGAGTCAGAGCACAGGAAAAGAAAGTGTTTGGTTCAAATGACAAGCATGCAAATACAAAATAAGAACCAGTCAGAGAAGATGCACACTATTATTGGAGGTGGAGAGTGGCCTCACACATATTAGCTCTCCTAAAATTCCTAAAATGCAGTTAATAAGTAATAATTCATTAGAAGTGATAAAAAAGGATCTGAATAATATATAGTTTAATCAACATGTTCACAAAGAAGTTGGTTTGTGCAGTCTAAAGCAGCCTGGCTTCTAATGGAGCCGCCTTCTGTGTCACCATCCCTCTACCATCTTCCCCTGAGAGAGTCCTGTCTCTGTCCACACACATTCTAGCAACACCACAGGGCACGAGAAAGCCTACACTGGGACCAGTTTTAACCCAGTCAAGTATCTAACTGGCCAACCACATGATTGTGCTAACAGACACAGCCTGCCTTTCCTTCAGAAAGTGTCAAATGGAGGTCTCTCATCCAGCTACCTGTTTCTATAAAATTTGTGAGAATTTGGTTGTTCTTCTCTCCTCTTCTTAAATAAACTTCTTTTTTAACAATTTTAATAAATTTAATTGAAAATAGATCACAGATTCGGGATACACTTGTAGCAAAACACAAGAATCACCTGCATTTCAGCAGTCCTGCATAGTTGTGCTGCACAAGGCAGAAACCGATCACACTTTCAAAGTTAAAATGACAAGGAAGTTTGAGAAAATCCAGAAATAAACACATCCATTGATTCAGGATCGTTCTGAGTGACTGTAAAACATCATCTGAAAGATTAGTAGTTACTTCAATCACACAATTTTCTGTGGAATCCACTTCACCTGTTCACAGGCACCTACAGGTTACGTGGCATCTCTCAGAGCTGAGTCCATAGTCCATGGGGACAATGACAAGAACTTCCAGAGAGCAAGTCATTCCACCCCTAACACTTCCTCTGGCACTGGATTCATTATCCAGAGGTGCTTAACCATTTTCATTGGCTGCACGGGGATCTTAGACACTAATCTGTACCACCTCCTAACCTCCAAATGACTATAGTTTAGCGAAATGAACTGTAACGGTACTAGATAACTTGTCCTTCTACACAAATGCAGGTAATTGTATTTATCTGATTTATATTTTGAGCTTATAAAAATAGAATCCCAAGGTCTCAGAAAGAACTAGGCACTCAGTATTTATTTACTAACATTCACCATTCCAAAAGCTATTTTCCTTTTCTTCATACCAGATTTTCACAGCAAACTTTCACTTCCAGCTTATCTTATGAATGACAATCAAATGCAGAGGCAAAATATCAGAGTAGATAATGGTACCCTCATCAGTACTTGAAAGCAGAAGACATGTTTCGCTCCTGTTGTTGTTTACAATGCTACCTTCAATGGCTGGAGCCTTTTTGTTTAAATTCCTCTGACAATACTCTAGGTGGTCATGTTGGTCCAAACACAGAGATGTGCTTCCACCATTTCAACATCTGTTTACCTGATACAAGGGCAAACAGTCAAGGAATTCCCCGGAAGAACAACAGGCAAACAAAGACACCAGTTGAAAAATGCCTCCTTGGGACTAGCAAGGGTTGCAGTGTTTGGCAGAGCGGTCAGGTACCTGAGCTCTCTACAAACAGCTGGCAAAACTGCAGAATAACAGCAGCTGAAAGGTCTGCTCAGCACGTTCAGAGATCACTTCTATGATGAGCCATCAGCAAGTGATCTTGCTGTCTCCTGGACGTCGGTGCAAAGCCAAAAGGGCCTGCCACACTGCAAAGCATCCAAGGAGCTTCTAACAAAGCCAGCAAACTGGCATGAAGCTTTTGCGTTACAGGATGCTGCGGTTCTGAGATTAAATGTCTGCCTGGGTAAAAGGCATCTGCACTTCCAGAATGGTAAAAAACTTCTTTTTCCCATCAAGAAGATTAAAGATACGCTGTGCGTGCAGGTGAATTTATTTGTACTCAGGTGTGTCCGCTTGTGGTAAGATGCAGCTGCAGCAGCACCCGTCACCGGGAGAGGAGAGGAGAGGAGAGGAGAGGAGAGGAGAGGAGAGGAGATGGGAGCCAGCAGGGTATGCAGGAAGGCTCAGTTCCTAGCACCTGACAGGAATTTCAAGTATATTTGGAGAGTCAGAGATGCTTTAAAGGAAAGCCATGGCTCAGTGAGAGAAGTGGTAAATACATATATTTATTTCCACAGATCTTTTTTCTATATAATGAGAATATTTTTTTTATTTCACCATCACATTCTAGTACATTTATTATTTTTTCTTACCCTTCCAGAGTACCATTCTGCAAAGTGTGAAGCACAATTGAGACAGAATTAAGGGACCTTATCATGAGAATTTGTGAGCAGATATGTCCTCCTGGCAAAAGAGAAGTTAGTGTTGCAGTTAGATGTTACACTTTTTGTGTTGTTTATTTGTTTGAATAATGAATTACGCTCAGCCACTACCCTTTACGCTCAGCCCAAACCCTTTTTGGTAGTGTGTTGCTCCCATACCAGCAAGACAGCCTGTGTGCAATTTACTGAAAATGAGATCTAACTGTCTTGCAAAGACAGCCTTTCATTTGCTTAGGCCATCCTGCTGCACAGTAGTAAAGTTTGTGTTGTTGCTACATTTGCAACCTTGCTGCTGCCCCAGCCTGAGAGCTGCTCCTTGATGAGATAGGGAATACCATTTAAAAAAAAATAAAATAAAATAAAAGCATATTTATAGAAGCAAGGCTGACAAGAGGGAGGGAAAGTGGAGAACAGGGCATGAGCACTCATGCTTGAAACCCCTTGCTTGTGCAATAATGAGCTTGAAAGCCTTGCTGAAGTGGTTTTACAGCTGTGCAACAAAATGGTGCACTCTCCTCCCTTAATGCTGACATTTTAATGTAGGATCACAGCTATTCAGATTGTCCATTGGAGCTGGCAGGCTGATGGTGTGAGCAACTACGCACTCTCATCAATGTCGCTTGGATGAAAGCTGCTGTCAGGCTCAATAAAATGGCAGGCTAGGCCAATCTGGCACACATGAAAGGAAACTGGAAGAAAAGCTTAATTGCACCTCTAGCAGATTCCAGTTATTCTTCTGGCCTGTTAACAACACGCAGCCTGGCACGCCAGTCTAGTCCACTGTGCTGGTAAGAAAAACTCCTTCAAGGTATGGAACAAAAGCTGGCTGAGTTAGGCCACACCAACCAAAGCCAAAGAGAGCACAGGTCTACCTTCTCAGTGAGGGTAGCGGCAGCCACCACATCCAGCAGAAAACTAAGAAACAGAGAAAGGAACCCTAAAACGGGAGGCTGGGTTGGTCCGCGCTTGAGGGAAGATGTCAGGGTGGACTGATGTTCTTCTGAGAGACCTCAAGGAATATCCATCAGGAAGAGTAGAAAACAGTAGCTGTCAATAAGCCCCAAGAGGGGAAGAGGAGAGGAGGCATGATCAATGAAAGCAAATACTGTGGCATTCAGTGTGAACGGAGTGCTGGGTGGCGTTAAGAATGGAAAAAATAAACATTTGTGTCTTTGATGTGTTCATAGGGAATTGAGGAAGGGCAGGAGACTGAGTTTTATTGCATCTTCTAATTTTTTTTCAGTGGTTATGATAGTCATTACCTGTTGCTGGAATGCCTGTAAAAAAAAGTTTTCTGCTAGTGGGGGGAAGGAGGCAAGGAAGCAAAATATACTGGATACAGAAGTCTTGCCTGGGGTTAGGGAGCAACAAGCCCTTGGGGCAATCTTTTGCCTCTTAAACAGGACTGAGATGGGAAGTAGTGAGATACCTCTGGATATCTCCTTTTGCTGGCATAGCATTGAGAAACTAAGGAAAGAAATCCTGTAAATCAGAAAAAAAAACCTACTTCATACTCACACGATAAGACAGAATTATTCATTTCTAAAGAGATCACCACAATACCAGGTGGCCACAGAGTAAAAGATTTAGTCCACCCATTCAGACTGTCTTGGAAGATGGTGTAGGATCACATAACTTCTATTTATTTCTTATTTTTTAAATTTTACTTGCAAGCATGTCCAAGGACCACATAGAACAGATCCAAGACTGCAATTCTGTTACTTTTTGAAGCATGATAAAGTGGAATTACTCTGAACAAATATTAACATTTTCTATACAGGTATTCTTTTGTGGCCAGTCTAAAAATACTCAAGAAAATTATGTCCTGTGATATGTTGAGGGAAAAGAGTATACCCCTATCTTGTGATGAACCCAATTTCAGTTGTACAAACCCTTCCATTTCTAACTGATTGGATCACAACCCTCACTGTCACCTATACTTTCTGTTGTTATTCTATCTGGGGATGAATAAATCTTGTTCCTGTTTGCCACTGGGTACTTACACAACTGGGTAGGAGAAACATTGTGGTCATCAGGATTGAAATCTCCCCCATTTCTAGAACTCTCCACATAGCAAATATGAGCAAATGATCTCAGTAGCTCTTCCATATAATGACCTGCCAAAAATAGAGTGCATGGGAACTTCCCATAGGACTTGCATGGCTAGAAAACCTAGAAAACCTGTCTGCCTGAGAAAAATAACGATAAATTCTTACTCCTTCCTTAAGAAGCAGTCTCGTGAGGTAGGAGTTTCCCATGCTTATGTATTAAAGTTGCCCGGACTATGGACAAAGCTATGGATTCTGTCTATCCTCAGGGTCCCAGCTGTAAAAGAATTAGACCAAGGTGGCTGCCTGTGGTTGCTCAGCACTCAGTAGCAGAGTACACTGTTTAAAAGTAACTTTGCTTTGGATATGTAATTCTTGGAGTGAATTAGTAATTCTACCTTGCCTATATCCCTTTTTCCAAAGTAAATGATGGTTCCCCAGTTCCACAGTGAAGTTAGAAACATGTGTCTGATCTGAGGATGCTGGAGCAATACATGCATTGCCTTGAGAGGATGCAATAGAGAGTTCCACTGTTTCAGAAGTGTATCTAGCACATGGGATAATTTCCAAGAGATCCAGGCTTGGAACCATGTTCTGGGGGCTTGGAATACATGGACCAGAATTTTTGCAGCAGACTAGTGTCTACTGAGAAGTTTATAGCTTGGTGGCATTGTAACAGATGTTCAAAATAAATGAAGCGTCCTTCAATGTAAATTTCTTTGATGGTACAATGGATGGGCATCAAAATGGCCAAAGCCATTCCCTTCAGCAACAGATGAAGCCAGGAAAGAAATGCTTCCTTAGCTCAGTTGCATAAGATATAGATATTCATCACCCTAAAAATGACATAGGAATCAATAAAAACTGGAAGAACTTCATAGGTGCATCCTTTCCTAATTGAAAAGCTCAACATGACTGTTGCAATAAGAATAATATACCCAGTGTTGACCTACTTCAAAATAAAGAAAGTCATTTTATGGCTGCTTGCTTCACTCTGTGTACTTGTTTCCTTGAAGATAGCTTTATATAAAATATAAATATTCCCTGCCAGCATTTTTATCCAAGAGAAAAGTTTCATCCTTCAATAGTGCACGTAATAGAATTGGTCAGATTTGAAGCATGGGAGCACTTTTTTATCTCGGATCTTTAATATTTTACAGTTCAGGCAACAGAATCTAACCAAACCATTGGAGATATAACTAATAAGCTCTCCACACATACAAAAAAAACTCGAAGTGTACCCTATATTTTGTTTCTTCCTTTCCTGATCTACCTGTAGTAAAAGTATGGTTTAAATTAGATGTAAAATTTGTGTTCTTATTTGATTATCTCCTCTGAAGAGTTTCAATATTTTGACCACAAAACAGATTTAATAAGAACAAGAATGGCAGCACTAATGTCAGATGAAAGGTCCATTAAATCAGTAACCCTACTGATTTAAATAGGACTAGGACTGCACCCTGTGACTTTGTGGACACTTATCATGCAAATTTTCAGAATATCCTAGTAAGCTTTTCACTCCAAGGCACTTACAAGGTCCTGCCTACAACAAGCTGTTTCCCAGAGATGCACATGCCACATGCTTACACTTGAACCTCTTCTCTACCCTAAACTCACCAGGTTCTAGAACAAGATGAGAGCTTGGATCTTATAATAACACTCCATTGTCCCAAACCTCTTGAAACTTAAAAAAAGAAGCTGCAAATCTTCATAGAACAGCTTTATTTATAATAATCTAACAGTATCTTTCACTGTTCTGTGGCATAAAAATAACTTGAAAACTTATGGAGCAGGGGTTTTTTATTCTCATGAACTCTTCATTCTAATTTTCTATGCAAGGCAACATTGCATAAATTTGTCTAACTCGCAACATGCTTTGAGGTTCAGTCTTCAGAAAGATACTGAAAATCACACAGTGTTCAATCTCTTTTCAGTTGAGGAACCTCCCTCACAAATAAAACTGCCATGATTAATAGGAAAGTCCTATAAAACAGGATAGTGATGATTGAGTATGATATTTTCATAGTTTAGCTTAGTTTACAGTGTTGTAAAATGTAATGTTTATTTAAGATAAAGGTAAGAACTGACTAGTCACCACATGTGAAGAAGAACAGGCAGGGAAGAACAAATGAAATGTAGTATTTGGGGCTATGTAATAATTACCAATCTGAACCTCATCTCACACAAAGTTAGGTGTAAGGTTTAAGCTAATGTAGGTTCCCTCTAGAGTAAACAGGGAAAAACCCGCATTTCAGCAAGTGATTCCCCTCCCTCAAAAATGATTTCTGAAAAAAGGCTCTTTGAAAAAGAGAAGTCATTCTCACCAGTGACTACTGATGGTATCAAGACGTCTAGCTCAGAGCAGACATCTAACTTCTGACCAGCTGGTGACATTAATGCAATCTCCGCTTGTTAAACTGCCTGGCAAAATTAGTAGGAAACCAGTGCATTAGGAGAAGTCTGCATTAAGTGATTTGTGTATAGAAACTCATGAATTCCTGACAGGGAACAAGGTAATAGTGATGCTGAGAGAAGCTCATGTGCAGTTCTGAGGCTGTGGTTTGATGAGAGGCACTTGCAATATCCAGCTTGTGGATGACTTCAGTGAGTTTCACATCAAGAGAGCATGCCAGATGCAGGTGATAAGGAAGCTGGAACCCAAAGCTGGTCCCCAAGAAAGCACATACGTCCAGCAGCAGGACAGGAGAGCTAGGAAAATAAATAGTTTGTTAAAGGATTGACAAAGTGACCCAAAGTCCTGCTCTGACCACTTCAGCTTGCTCCTGTTTTTCCTGCCTGGAGAATCAGTTTCTTCTGTAGTTTCCTGCCTTAGTCAGGCCTGATGACAATAGAGAGAATGTATACTCTGTATTTAATGACAAGAAGCTGCGGCGCATACTAATGGTGCCATAGCTCCTAATATCATCCAATATCCCCTGCTGGCATTGCAATTACATACACATGGAGCAGGGAGGTGGCGTGTGGCACTCCCGGTGAGGATAAGCAGGTGTCTAGAATTACCTTTTGACATCTCTCAGAGGAAGAAGGTAAGTGTGAGTTAACTGACCCCACACACGTCTCCAAATGCCTCGAGGCCCCTAATGGCAAAGGCTGATGTCGGAGTAAGGAGAGTCTGCAAGTCCCAAGTGACTGCCCTAAAATCCCTTCCCTTTCTCCTGGTCAGGATACTCCTTATAGCCACACCAACAGGACATGTTTTGTCACCAGTATTGTACCCGGTGTAAAGGTATTTAATCAGGGCATATTTAATAACACTAATCAGAGTGTATTTAATCAGAGTCTTCATCCCTGATTTTATCCCCTCACACCCCAATTTGCTTTTTTTGTGGTATTCCCTTCCACTGAACTACACACATAGGAATGTATAGTTCAGGAGAAAACAGGGGTGTCCTCACCTTGGGTTTGGAAAGATATCAATTTCATTTCTCCCCATTATATTTTTCCCTTGGAGGGGATAAAGGGAACAAATGGACAAAAAGGCAACATTTTAAGAAGGGTTTAATAGTTCCTAGGGTTGGCGCACCAATACTATTTGGTGTCCCTGCTGTTATTTAATGCTGCAACCTGGACTGGATTAAATTACAAGGCAGGGTACTACAGTGTATCGGGCAGCAGACAGAGAACAGGCTCTGCTCTACTCATTACTGTGCCCTTGACTCAGTGTGTGAGTTCTGTAGTGTCCTGTATCCATACAAAAGGATAATGATTCCTGTTTAGAGACTCACCTATTAAGACTAGGCTTCTCCTATTAAATATGTAAGGAAATACTTGCTTTGGGTCAATTTTTTTCTTTGTTGTTTTCTGGGTTTTTGCAAGAAATCCAATGACCTGCTTGGTTTTGTATACTCTCAGGACCAAATAGTTTGCTTTTCATATTTCATATGAAAGGAATCAGAAAAATAGGGGGGGTTTTGGGGGGGAAGCAGCATGTTTTCATCAAAATAATGTTTTCCATATAAAACGTTAGAATTTATATTCATAACTGAAAAGTATTGCTTCAAATATATATGCATATACACATATGTGTGCGTATATATATGTGGTGTCACTATTGAATACATACACGGCAGCATGCCTTGGATAGCCCTTCCTTCTCAATTACTCTTTTCTTCATATATGCTTCGCTCTTTACTCTTGAAACCACGGGTTTAGCCAGTGAGCCTCAAATTTCATTAAATTCCACCTTTCTGTTTGGGTATGAGACCAGGAGAACCAAACCTTGCCCTGAACAACAAGGTGTTTGGGTGCATCTCAGCAAAGGCTGGGAGAGGGTTCTGTTAAACCAAGGACCTGGTTGTTTTCTGTTCCACAGCGTATAAAGTTCTCTAGCTCTGTTAGCTTTTTAATTTTTTTATTATTATTTTTTTGAGTCTGGGGAAAGAGGAAGGCTTTTGCGATGAAAATCGGCTTAAGAACGGCAGACCTTGTCCAAGGCAGGCACCCGACGGGAGCGTGGCATGGAGAGGGATGATGGATTGAACAGTGCCACCTTTTGGCTGTGACCACGGCAAGGGCGTTGGGAGAGGAGGTTTTGCCAGGCTTCCCTATGAAGCGGGCTGGGCATCTGGCAAAAGCCTGTTTTCGTGCCAACCCAAGGCTGAAGCCCTTCTGCCTGCTGCTCTCTAGCACTGCAGACGCCAGCGCACACCCTGTTGGCACCAGGTAATTTAGGTGCCGTCCCTTATCTGTGAGGTCCTCAGAAGGGAGAAGATGGGCTAATAACGCAGAGAGCTGTTAGCTTTACTAAAGAACAAGTGCAATCAGGTTGATGTAAACAGTCACTTCAGCCTGACTGCGGTACGCTCTTCCTGCCTCAGGAATACTTGAGAGTATCTCGCATTGTGTTGCGCTGAAATAGTGTTTTCTCAAGCACTGAATTATATACAGTTTGTACTTCAACCTCTTTTGAGCACTTAGCTGTGAATGTTTGTATCGGTGCCAGTGAGTATGTGAGGTGATCTCATTAGGAAGAGAAAGAAAATATTATTAGCCGCAGAATTATTTCCCAGTGATTTAATGGCGAACTCTCATTCACATGCAACCTCTGCAGTTCTTACCTAAGGGAAATAAATAAAAACCCCAAATATGTGTTTGAGGGCCAGAGATCCAGTTCCTGTCCTGCCGCCCCAGCAGTGTCTCCTGGCCCGTTCTCCTGCAGCTTTCTGGAGACTCCATCGCCACCCAAGGTGCAAAACTGTAGCTCAGTGCCACATCAAGGTGCCAGCAAAACATGCCCGACCCATGCAAACCTGACCCACAGAAGCAGGCACAGCTTGTGGGGCCCTTTCCTCACACCCTCAGGGAAACCCTGCTTGCTCAGGGGCTGAAGGGCTCCCGGCCAGACTTCCCTGTTGACATAAATAGGGCTGGGGTTTCACCTCCTCCTTCTCTTCCTGGGGTGGATTAAAAAGAGAGTGGCTGGCAGGTTGAGGGAGGTCATCTTCCTTCTCTGCTCTGCCCTGGTGAGGCCACCTCTGGAGTGCTGTGTCCAATTCTGGGCTCCCCACTTCAACAAGAAACTACTGGAGCAAGTCCAGCGGAGGGCTACAAAGATGATCGAGGGACATGGAGCATCTCTCTGATAGGAAAGGCTGGGAGACCTGGGTCTGTTTATCCTGGGAAGACTGGGAGGGGACCTCATCAAGGCTTATAGATATCTAAAGGGCAGGTGCAAAGAGGATGGGGCCAGACTATTTTCAGTGGTGCCCAGCAACAGGACAAGGGGCAACAGGCCCAAACTGGAACATGGGAATATTCCACCTCAAAACGAAGGAAAATTTCCTTTGAGGGTGACAGAGCCCTGGAAGAGGCTGCCCTGAGAGGCTGTGGAGCCTCCTTCTCTGGAGATACTCAAATCCCGCCTGGACACGTTCCTGCCCAGCCTGCTCTGGGTGCACCTGCTGTGGCAGGAGGTTGGATGAGACGATCTCCGAAGGTCCCTTCCAACCCCTGCCGTGATGTGATTCCCACCTAACTCTTTACACTTGTGAACCCAAAATATGGGACTCCCGGGGGTGATGAAGCCGGAGGTCGAGGCGGCCCCTGTCGAAACACCGGGCGGTTTCCACAGCGGGAGGGGGGGGCACCGCTCCCCTTCCCCGCGGCAGCCCTGACCGGGACCCGCCGGGGCCTGAGGCGGCAGCGGCGGCCCCGCCACTGTTCCCCCGTCAAGTTTCCTCGGGGCTTCTGGAGCGGCCTCTCCTTCCGCGGGCATCTCCACTACCCTCCTCCTTCTCCTCCTCCCTACGGCCCCGGGGCGAGGGGCGGCCGGCCGCGCCGGCAGCACAGGGGGCAGCGGGGCCGGGCCGGGCCGGGCCCACCGCGTTGCTCGGCAACGGGGCGGCGGCGGGTGAAGGGGGGAGCCGCGGGGCGCCTGCGCGGCGGCGAGGAGGAGGCGGGCGGGAAGGCGGGCGGCCTCCGCCCCGGCGGCCGGGAGGAGCGGGGAGCGGGTGGGAGGGCGCCGAGAGAATCAGGCCCACCGCCACTCCGCGGTGTATCCCGGCGTGGGGTGCCCACGCGTGTGAGCTGCGGGGCGAGGGCGGGAGGGGGAAGGCCCTGAACTCCTTCCATCGGCTGGTGTGCGGGGAAGGGGGGGGAAGACAAAGCCCCCTGGCTTCCCTGCCCCGCCTTGGCAGATCCCAGTGTCCCGCTGCTTCCATTTGTTTTTGATCTGCCTCATTAAAAGACTATTGATGGCTCTAACCATTGTCCTTGTTTAGGTGCTGATTTACAAGCGCTAATATCTGACTGTGCCGGGATTAATGGGAGCCCGTGAGGTTTACAATTATCCGCAGGTCCCCTGGCCACACATGGAGGGGTTTGGGTTGGGGTCACGCACTCCTATGAAAAACTCCAAAAGCAGGCTTAAACCTGGGAACGTTTTAATAGGATTGAATTTGTAATAGGATTTGGCAGCTTGGCCTAAACTATATGGTAGGGGGAGGTGACTGGTTTATTTTGGAGTCGAGTTTTGGGGGTGGGTGTGTGTGTGTGTGTGTTTAACACAATCTCACTGCTATTGCACAATAAATCATGGATTTTAACACAACAACCTTTTTTGTTGTGATGACCTAAAAGCATGATTATCTCTGATACGGAGCATTAAAAAAAAGAGGACTCTACCTGAATAGCTCTTATGGTATGTGTATCTTACAGTACAGTATCTAGAAGTACATTCTGATTTTATGCATTTTCTAATGTAAATCTGCGCACTTTATGTGAGCTTAAAAGCCCTCAAATTAATGACAAACATATATAGCAATTATTTAAAAAAAAATGTGAAGTGTGATTGATACTTCACTGGAGCAAGAGTTCTGCTGAATAACAAAAGATTCCCTTGCTGACTCTTGCCTTAGTCAAACAAAGACACGTTAGGAAACAGTAACTGGGCGATAAATTAGATTATCAAAAATAGTACTGCAAATAGAGGGGAAGTTACATGAGAAGGTAGGAGAGCACATAAAAGTGAATCATACGAGCAATTAGTTCTCACTTAAAAGTTGACAGCAGCAAGTTTCAGTGGTAGCACATGCTCTATAGCTTTTAACTCACTTTTTTCATCATTTTGTGCTGTGAAATAATCCTGGTATGCTCTTCAGGTTGCTGTGGAACAGGACCTTGTGAATTACCTTATTATTAGGTAACCTCATTTAGTTGTTTTTCTGGGTATGGGTCTTACTGGTTGGTTTTTTTTTAATTGGGTTTTGTTGTGGCTATTTTTAGTAACACAGCAAAACTGGAAATATATGATAGTTGTCCTCAGGGTCACGAGAGTACTTTTCTTTCAGGACATAAACTGTAAATCCTACAGCACCAAGGAAGTTGCAGTGGCTAGGAGGTATCATGAAAAAATAATGGGAAGCTAATGCAGATTCAGTTTGCTTGGCTGTAAAAGTTCTAGTACAGCCAACTTTAAGGAAATGGGAGTTTTGGTGAGAAAAAAGAACAGCAGACTCTGCATAGAATATATCCTGTGAAATGTCAAAGAATGCCACTGGTTTCACTGGAGCAGTGTGGGACAAAAGACAGCCAGATTTTGCCCCTGTTTAGAGGTTCAAAGCTCCATTTTTTTTGTAGTCAAGGCTGATGTAGGAGAGTGCTTCTTTGTGTTATTGTACCCTTGTACCCCCAAATGTTGCACATCTTTTCTGCCCTTATAAAATCAAGGTCTTGACTATTCTGTGGCAAAGTTGTTTGCATCTGGCTCCCCTGGCTAGATTTATTCATCTCTATGGCTGTCTCTAACAGCTTCTTGGAAATGTTGAGGCAGGTTCATATAACTAAAAGAAAAATGTTTGCAATTAACTTAAATATAATAATCATTCCAAAGGCCATCCGTGGTTGTGTTATTTGCTAAGTATATTCTAGTGTTGATTTTCAAGCAGCAATATACTACCTATCTGTAACTGCAATGTAGGATTTGAGGATAAATTGCATATAAAGCTTTCCTGACAGGAGAATGGAAGTTGTGTAGTGCAAAATAACCCTCCCAATAAACTGTATAGTCGTGGGTTTATTGGGAGGATTACCAGCCAAAATAAATAAGTGTCAAAATGTGCATCTTCTCTCGGCCTTCAGGAGTAACATCTGGAAATGTGCGGGACAGCCCTCACCTCTCCCTGAGAAACGTTGCTCCATGCTATTTGCAGATCCGAGAGGAAGACTTAAAAATCCAATCGGGACTAATTTTACTTTGAGCATTTTCAATAAAAGTTTGTAGGATCATAATTTTACAAGCCACCCTGGATCCTGTGGCAAATTCAGTGCCCACAACTTTACAAGAGGCACGTAGCCCAGTGAATAAGGTAATTTTCAGAATGCTTTAACCAGGAAAAATGTTTTCTGCTCCACTATTTTCTTTGAACTCAGATTATGCTGTCTCATTAGCAGTTCCTCAGTGTCTGACTGAAGTAGGAATCTGGATGAAAATGAACTGACAGCAACTTAATCTAAACAAGTAGGACATGGTAATTGCTCACAGAGAAAAGTACTTTAAAACAGTTAGTAAAAGCCTGTGGGGTGGGAAGGGAGGGAGGGGGGAGTTGGGGGAGGTGTTGCTCCTGAACTAACCGAGTAGTGCTGGTGGGTGCTGGACTGGACACAGAGATGTGACATCTTCTAATATCAGCTGGAACCCAAGGCTAAAGCCCTTCAGGCTGCCCAGTGCTCTCCTCTCTGCTTCTCTCCCCAGCATTTATCGACCCCCAAGACACTCTCCAGCATCAGCTCTGGTGCTTCAATCTGGAGCAGCCTAGGGGATAACGCGCCTGATACTGGGGAAGTGAGGCCAGATATGTACACTTTCATTGCCACATAAACACATAGCTCCGTTGATATTGTATGTTTGCTAAAACCACCAGCAGAAGCCTGCTCCTAGCCCTGAGGAGCATTTCCACCCGTCCTCCTCTTTGCCCTCAACCCGCACCATCATACCTGCTAGCAGAGGTTGAGCGTTCCTGAGGGCTGACTGGTGTAACCTACCCCATGGAGGAACGTAAAATGGAAGTGGAAATTACCATGGTGTCAGTTCCCTCAGCCAGGAGCCGGAGATGAGGAACGGGGCGATGAAGGAGACTGCAACTTTTGACAGCAAAGCCTGTTCCCTCTGCCTGCACAATGTAAAGAGCTAGGAACCCCTAAAAACTTCTTGAGCGTGACATTGGGGTGCAAAGGAGCACAAGGGTCAGCTGTAGACCATCATAAATGTGCTCAAAACTTGTGAGGACTGATAGGTCCAACCTAGAGGAAGGACACGGACGAAAAGCAAGATAATAGGTAATCATATGGATTAAATCTGTTTATCCACAAAGCCCCTAATAAGACGTACTGCCTTTCCGCGTGCATCCGCTGTAACAAAGCCAGGTTCTGCAATTGCCACAGGGAGGGCTGACTTTCAAAGAGCTGGTGACAATGGCAGCTGCTTTCAAGTGTCTGCTTGCAAGACCTTTAAAAATGCCAGCTTGAAAAAAAAAAAGCCCAGATTCCATGTTTGAACACAGGCAGTTGCCATGTTTCTGCAGTTATTACTTTGTCTTTCTAGTATGACAGAAATTTAAAGTAAATGCATATACATTTTAAAATTATGACAGCCGTGATAGACATCTGGGGTGGCATTGCGATTGTTTCAAGAAAAGATGTTTGAGATGTAAAAATATTGTGCAATTTTTGATCAAATGACTGAAGCTTATTTGGGTCATTTTGTTATTTACTTATAATACACAGAGAGAATAATTTGGAATTGGTGTATGGTGATTGATTCTGAACAAGGAAGTTTTACATCTCAAACTTGGGGGAGAAAAATCTCCTTCTTACATCTTTTCATGTTTTTAGTGTGACACCAAAATTATAGACAAAAGCCTCATTATGCATGTATGTGAAAAGAAAAGTGGATAAGAAAAAGAGATTACAGTCACTTAATCTGTAACACTTACACTAGTTTAAAATTAGAAAGCTATAGCTAATTATCTCATTTGGAAAGACTGAGCAAAATCTGACCAAATATCCATGACAGAGTCTAATTTATCATGTATCTCATATGATATCTTTTCCATAATAGCTAAATCAATGAGACCCAAGTGCCAGTCATTGATCTAATGGACAGATGGTGATTTCCATTTGATAAGGATTAAAGTTTTGGCAACGAGGATGGCTAGAGGTAACAATTTTTCTTGTGCTGAAGGGATTGTTGAGAATTGCCTTCAAATATTTGTACTGTAAATGAATGTATTTTTGGGCACAGAGAAGCCAGCCCTGCTCCTCACAACCATTGCTGCTGTGGCTCGTTGAGTCACCAAGCCACGGCACAAACGCTCCACGTTCAGCTTCGCTCGGCAAGATTTAAGGTGTTTGTTATTTGCATGGAATCAGAATTTTCTTTCCGACGTGCTACACCAACATGGCAGCGTACCTTTTGAGAGTCAGCAACATCATGAGTAAGCTCAATAAGTGGTTTGTTTTTTTTTCTTCTAAATGCACTTTGTTGCTCAGCCTCTAGTCTTTGCCAGACCCCCTCTCTCAAATTTTAGGACCACTGATGACATCCCAGATGTCCAAGTGCACCTTACACAGAGGGCTGCTGCATGCTGGGGAGATGACTGGGTCATGAAGGATTTTCTGCCAGGCAAGTAGTGTCTCTGCCCGGCCCCAAATCTCTGTGGGCAGCCCCTAACAGCAGGTTGTTCAGAGAGAAGAACAAGCCCGAGTGTCCCACAAGACAAAGATGTTTACCTTCACCAAGGCCTACTGATTTGGCTGTGTTCTCCAGCCAGATTGTAGCATAGAAGCCCATGAGACGAACTTAAAATATTCTTTTGGGGAGATCTTTTGTTGATGTCACTTGTTATAAGCTCTTTAAAGGGAAAAAAGTACTTGTTTCTGAAGTCCTTGATGTAATATGTCCTAGTTAGTTAAATAACATGTTCAATCTAGATGCACAGACATAAGGGAAAATCTTAGTTCTGATTGTCTTTTTACCCTTTTTCCTTTCTGATATGATATTTGTAGTATGGAACCTGGTCATGCCAAGTCCATCATTTCTATAGTCAATATGAAACCTTTGAACTCTCTAGAAAATGAAGAAAATCATGACAGTTTCCCTGTGTCTCCCCACAAGAAATAAAAAAACAACACAAGAAAGTGTTTCACCTTGTGTTTTGTTTCCTTCTGCTCTTACCTTCACATTTCTCCTGCTCTGACTGCCGTAGGTTCCCACCATGACTCTGGTCCCAGTATGGTCCTAGAGCTGCAACGGTGCACCAGGACAACTACAATAGGTCCTAGACAAACTGATTTGAAAATAATAATAATTAAAACAATCCTAAAATGCTCCTACCTCAAAGAGGTTACAACCTGAGGAGTAAGGTACTTGTGTTCTCTTCTGATGAGCTGCTAGCTCAAGATATTCTATTGTTGTGCCAATGTGATCTTCCATGGAGCTACAGTGCAAGCTTTCTCTTTTACTAGAGAAAGTGTTAAGTGTAACCATATGCCAGGCATGAAATAAGAGTTAATAATAGATACACAAAGACAAGGGAGCAGTTAAACAATAACCTGATACCTGCTGGGATGGTCAGTCATGTTCTAAGCACTGTTCTGTATGATAATTAATCTTTAGGCGGCTCTGGTGAAGTCCTGATTTAAATCCAAAGGAAAGAATTCTGGCAAAGAATCTCTAAGAACTTGCATTACGCTGGATTAAGGCAGACAAAGAAAAATCACATATATAAAGGCAGGGACAAACAGTGAATTACAGTTAGTGGAGTCTGCTCAATCAGAGACTGTGTGGCTGTGAAGTCTTCTGAGCCTGGAGGAGCACAGCGAGCGCTGACAGCAGGGTCACGGGGCGCTGGTATTTATTATAGAGTGAAACCTGCCTTAAGTGAGAACAAAAGGAAGCAATGGAAAGGGTTGTTTAGCAGGAAAGACCAAAAGCTGGGACAAAATTATACACAACTTGGGAAATATTTTAGAGAAGCCTGTTCAGACCCTGCCAGGCGTGCTGGGTGATGCACATCAACACTGGTTTGGAGGGTCAGGTCTAAGTGCTGTGAGAGCAGCCTAACCAGTTCATAGTAATGTTTAGATCCTGGCATTCATGTAAATGGGGGCAGAAGATTCGGGCAGGGAAAGGAGATTGCAGCCAGGGAGCAGGATGGATTTCCTGGTCATTCGCTGTTCACCCTGTTGTTAGTTTTTGTGAGAGGACTCTGGGTTAGGATGATGAGGAGATGGAGGTATTTATTTTTTCTTCAAGTAATGTGCTTTAAAAAAAATCTGAACAAAAACTGTTGTCTGATTTGGCTAGTGGGTGTAGAAAGCTTGGATTAATTGTTGTAAGTTGAAAAACTGTGTTGAGAGCTCACCACAGCATGCACATCTTCTAGCCTTCCGATTTGTTTCTGCTGTCAAGGCATTAACCCAGAGGTGTATTTTCCCTGCTGTCCCTTCCACAGTTTCCTGAAGAAGGGACCAGATACCTAAAATTTCTTTACTCATCCTGTCCCTTCTCTCTCTTTTGGAGACACTGATGCTGCCCTCTGGACATTTGAAATCACTATTTGTGCCATTTTTATTATGCATATTTTCACAATGTGATTTTTTTTTAATGTAAGACTATACAACAGAGGATATTTTTAATTATATGACAGAGGAGATGAGCAAAAGAAAAGCATTTGCTTAGATACAACTCTACAATGCTTATACTTTTTTCTTACCAAAATTAAAAAGCAAACAAGTTGTTGTGTGAGTATCACAGCTCATGGAGCCTGGTTTCCTACAGAATTGTATCCCATTTCCTCCCCTTGCTCCCACCACAATAGTTCTGTCTCTCTCTGTAAACCCTCTGACATCTGTCAGGCAAGAAATAGCACATACCCTGGCTAATCTGGAGCCATGCATATGCAGATTGGGCAGCTGGCTACTACCAGGCCACATAACATATCACACACGAGTTCTTCCTGCCCTCTTTTCAATGGGGTTTTCACGCTGGGACTCTCTCCACTTCCCAGCTGCAGATTTCAAAAAATGCAGTTAATTGTCTCTAAGGCTTCTGCTCGTCTTTCAAATTTGGGTTAAGTTGCTCAATGGGCTAAAAAGTTATTAAGACTGATTGGCAGAGAAATGGAGAGCCAAAAGTGCCAAAGCATCATTACAATGGCAAAGCAATGTGAAGTATTTCACTTAAATCATTCTCTTCAAGGCTAATACAGTATTTTGCTTTACTCTTCTGCGGCGCAAACAAAAGACATGAGAAGGCTGAATCCCAAATCAGCTGAGGAGAAGGTGTCTGTGCCCCTTTAACCCAGTGTGTAGTCATTTCTGGGAGGTAGAAGGTGCAATACTTTCCTCTGTCCCAGGAACTGAGCCTCAGCATCTCCAGGGAACACCAGCACTGTCACCCTAAACCAGCTGAGGTGACATTAAGTGAGGCAAAAACTAGTTCTTGGAGGATGATCCCTGTCATCAGTCCAGAAACGGATCATCATTAGGACCTGTTTCAGTATTGGATACAAAAGGTGGGCAGAGGAGTCTATTTGAGATAACACCCATAGTTTGAGAGGGGAAGCACCTGGATTCTCTTCTTCTTCTGTGCCTGTTTGGGGTTTGAAGTAGGATCCTAAGGAAGTGCCTAGCTGTTCAAGCTATTCCAGCTTGTACATTGAAAACGAGAGTGTAATTCTTGCTTGTCTTTTAGCCTGGTGGCTGAGCCAACCATGGAGCTAGAAGTTTCTGATGGCTCTCTTGCTATGCCTTAATGAAGATTAAAGTACAGCACATTTAACTGCAAAGACTCCTCCAAGAAGTGTCTAGAGAACACATGCAACCTGCACATGGGTTTTCTTCAAAGGCTCTAACTTATCCCAATTCAAGAAAATTTTTCACAGGGAGAACAACAGGTACATTTTTTAGCCCCAAAGAATTGCCTCTTGCAGATATCAAGTACCTGCCAGAAAGCTTACATTGTTAAACCTTTTTTTTTTAAGGCACTAGAAATCTTTGACAAGCGAAAACATATTTTTCACTAGCCTTCTCCTCAGAAATGATCTGCCCATTTCAACTGAAACCTATAAAAAATACATTGTCTCTTCAGCATGGATATTTCTAGCCATGTAAAGTTTAGCCAAGTTACTTAAATGAATCTACTCCCATAATATTGAGATGTAATACACAGAACAGCCAGCTTTGCATGCAGAAAAGGCTGGTGGTAAAGCAAAAACTCACTTGAATCTTACAATGTATTTTGCAAAAGTTGAGCCTCATCTGGCATTCTTATACAAAATTCCTCCTTCCATGAGACAATCCTCAGGTTTCATATTGACTTCAGGAATTATGGACTCAGTATGACTAGCTTCCATACCCCAGATATCATATCAGAAGAGAAAAAGGGTGAAAAGACAACCAGAGCTAATACTGAGATTCTCCCTTATGCCTGCGCACTTAAGTTTTAAAACATTATTTAAAAAAAAAATATAGGATCTGAAAAAAACATCCTTATTGTATTTGTGTATGAAAAATACATCCTTATTAATTTCACACTTTAAATGTATTTGAGAATCCCTTTGCAACTTGTTTTTCCTATCCAGAAAAAGAAAGGGAAAGGAAAACAAATTGTGGGGGGAGAACAACGAGGAATCTCAGCTACACTGGAAAGCTGGAGAGGCTTTGACATGGAGGTTTCATTATCACTTCCACTCCCTCCCCGTAGGCATTCATTAAAATGTCAACCGTGTGAAGGTATACCCGTAAATATATAAATAATACATAATAATTTCATTTGCGGATTCCACTCGGGAATACTAGCCCCAAACCATGTTAGTCTTGCTTATACCAGGAAAAAATCACAAGCATTATTCTGTTCTGGTGCAGCTCCACTGGTAGTAATAATGTTGGTGCTGCAATGCAATGTGGGGATGCGGCTTTTCTTTCTGTACCATCACACCCAGCTGACGTGCTCTGGTATGTGAGCCCTGTTGACTCTGTTGCCTTCTGGATCACAAGGTTAAAAGTCATGATTTTATAGTAACACCAGCTTAACTTGATGTAATGGTTGTCTCCAGCTGATCTATCCCTGGATGTTTGGACTGGGTGGATAATCTCTCACTTCGAGTCCTCCCATAGACAAATACAAGAAGTCACTCTTTTTAAGAGAGCGCAATTAAAAGTTCGTGCAGGCCACCTTAGTTGGGGTGTTACCTCAACTCTGCGTACCTGGCTTTGCCCAGCTTTAGCAGTGTTTATGTACGCACCATATATGTTTGTCGTGATCCATATGTCATGGTCTACTTTGCATCCGGGCAAAGGCAAGAGCTCAGGCTGGCTGCAGAGAGAGATGTTGTCTGCACACACTCTATTAGGACACCAGTGGAAGCCAGCATGGACAAAACATTAAAAACTTGGCAGCCTATGTGAAAGGGATGGGTGGTCTCAGCCTCACTTATGGCAGCCTATTGTCTATGTGATGAAAATTCCCTTGCAAAGTGGCATTAATCAACACCAAGTTTGCAATCTCAGAGAGTTTAGGATCTGAATGAACACAGAGACTGGGTTACCCTCTTGGCCCTCCCAGTGGCCCCCAAAGAATAGGGCTGAAGGCAAAGCCCATGGACAGGGTAGCCTGGTAGGCTTTCCCTAGCACAGTCCATATAAAACCCATTCCATGGGATTACAGTCTACAGGGCTGTCAAGAAACTGCTTTGTAAAAAACAGTAAATTGCCTTTTAAAAGATGTTAAAGGAATCTTAAGGAAAAAAAATACATGATTACTATAAATGCAAGTTTTCCATTGGGTCATACATCTTCATTTAACTTAGTGATTTAGTGATTCCTAAAGGAAATGATTATAGTCCTTTGTTCTTAAACAAATAAGTTGTGTTCTTTATCCTCCGAAAAAGCTGATAATATGATAGGTGCAGCTCTAAGGAATAATTATACTAAATGGCCGTGGATACCTCAAAAGACAGAATACATCTATTATGCAGAATTCCCTACAGAAATCTTAGAAATCTTATATGCATTGATTGCTAGTTAGCATTAGAAAGACTTTTGCAAGTTGACTTTACCAAAGCAGCAACTATTTGCATTAGCAAACAGGCAACATCAGCTAGCTGATAAGAATACAGTGGAGTAATGCAATTAATATAGCTATGTCTGTTAATTAGTGTTTGCTGACTGTCAAAAGAAGATACTGTTAGGAGACAAACTTATTTTCCTGATTAAAGAGTAGGGCCCATCTTGTTGAATTGAGCTGGACCCACTTTTGATCTAATTAAAGCTAGCAGAGTACTGTGCACGGGAAACTTGTGCCACTCTGACATACATTTGCATATTCATAAGTGAGATAGATTGATATTTTGCAATTAACATGGACCAATGAGAATAAAGCCTAATTAGTAAACATGCTCTCTTTATTAACTTTCAGGTCAGGCTTTTGTTGTACTATAAAGTAATAATGGAACAGGAAGTCCTTTTTAAGAAAAAGAGTTATGTCATATATAGTTCATTCCTTTCTCATTCCAGCTGCATCTACCTGTTACTCTACTATTACTCATAGCCATTTAGTTAATGATTGGGATGATGCAGAGGAGAAGGAGGTGCATAGGAGCAAAGAGGAAATATTGGGTCAAAGTAGGAGTGGAAAATGTTAGTAAATGCAAAACTCCTGGGCAGTTCAGCTATAAACAAGTTCATTATGATGCACTTTTTTCTGATTTGAGTTTGCTTCATTCAAGGCAAATGTGCAGGTTTTGAATGTTCTCCCAGATCCTCAAATTATAAAAATGAGATTACATCAAGAAGATTTAATACAGGGGTGTGCATGCAGGAGGCTGCAGTATGGGGTGTACATATGGCATTTAAAAAGCCTGCAGAGATACACAAAACGTAACGATTGTTAGACTTATATGTATATATGTAATATTTTTATATATAAATAGTAATTTAAAGATCAGATTGTAGAAATAATGATCTGCTCAGAATAAGTTGGCAAAAGACATAGAAAGCAAACCACAGCTGTTTGTAGAGCTTACTAAACATGGCTGGCAGAAATAAGCCATACTCTCACATTACTAACCGATGTCCTCATTATGATGAAATAAAATTAATTCTGTATGCCAATGTTTACAAATTCACTGATTCTACCCTTCATTCTTTCTCTATTTAAAATACACAAGGATAAGGCATTTAACTAGATGTAACACATCAGAAAATGACTCACAAACAAATAATATTATGCGGTATAAACTCCCATTAACTAATAATGTAGTTGACATTGATTGAAAGTGATTAACTCTAGTGCTCTTTTTCATGTTGTTAGTTAAAATAAATACCAGTGTATAAGGGAAAAGTTGGCATCTTCTCATTTTGCAAATGGATTGAACAAAGCTGACTTCTTCCTCATATTAAGTTAAACTAAAGGATTAGTAGATGCATTAGGGAGACACAGGAATCCAGGTAAAGCAATAATAGTCAATGAGGCAGTCTCACTCCATCATTCACCTTTCCTACTTAAAAGAGGTTAGTTACCTAATGATAAAATTTCATGGTCAATTTGGAATATGTAATTAAATCTGATTGTAAACCTACTGCTATTTCTCTCTTCTTCAGAGGTCAGCCCAGCAGTATAATTCCTGACCCCTGTCCATGAGCATTTTCTTGTAAGTGGCACCACATACTATTTTGGAGGAGATGGGTCTTTTCTCGAGCCTTCAGTCAGCTGCTTGCTTCGGTGTGAGATCTGGCAAATGAGGCACACAGATCCTCATCCCCAAATGTAAGTCATGGCAGGAGCCCAGGGCCCTTCCCATCACAGCCAACCGCTGGGAGTTCAGCCCTGGCTCTGCTGGTCTTTCATCACTTGGCTCTCTACAGGTGGCTCCACCTCACCCAAGTTCACCAACCTCCTTCCCATCTCCCAATTTCCTCCTTCATCTTCTCCTCACTGCCACATATGCCTCTCAATAAGACAAATGTAGGACTGCCATGTTCCTCAAGTTCCTGATAAAGGGCAATAATTCTGTTTGCTTCCTTTGCCTTCAGAGCAGGATCCCAGCATTAATGTCTAGGCAGGTGATGCATCATGGCCTCTCCAATGTTCCTTCGACTTTCCAGCACCGGAGCTTTCCAAATAGTTCTCTCCTTCTTACACCCTTTCTGCATCTTCTTTCACTCCTTTCTGACCCATCTCTTGGGTTGTGGGGACCAGGTATGTGCTGGTAGATGTCCAGCCTCCCTTCTGCCTCCTGCCACTGCTGTCCTTGCAGAGCTGACACTTCATGAAGTGTGTGTACGTTAGCTCCTGCTCCTGGCACTGTGGCTCTACCCATTCTCTCACTGGCTTTTATCCAAAAAAAAGACAGAAGTTCTGTACTGACAAGGCAAGGACCCAAAAAAGTCCTGAATATTGTCTGCAATCAGCAGAATTTTATTATGAGAGCACCATAAGTGTGGAAAATGAGGATGCTCCAGTTAAAAAACAATGCAATAGCCTATGATGGACTGTAAGTGATGAAGTTAAGGCAGATAGTGAAGTGATCACTGTATCTGCATAAAGGCATGGTCTCAAAGGCTAGAAGAAGGATACCTTACCCTCTGGAAAAGCATAGCATTAGATAGAGATAGGGCAAGATTGAATCTCATGAGCCTAAGAACAGAATTCATTAAGAATTCCTGCATCTGGAAACAGTCCTCTAAGCAGAATCTTACCTGGAAACTTATCTTAGTTTGGACTCTTAAAAGAAAATGACCTCCACTTGGGAGCAGTGCAGTTGGCTATGTTTATCTCAAACCTTGCATGAAGCTAAGAGGAAGAACATCTCAATTGTGGATGATGATGGGCTTTAGGCATGAACAATCGTTCAGCCTTGGTAACACTGAGGACCTGGTGAGAAAGATAAAGGTGAAAAATGGCAGAGACTGTGGTTTCTAGTATTTAAAGTGTTAGGTGATATCTCAACTGAGATTTTCAGAGATGGAAGCTTAAGTGTCCTCTAAATACCTAAGGCCTTTTCTGTGGCTAGCAGTTGGGTTTTAAAGCAATTTATTTAAAAGTCTTTCTCTTATTAGCAAGCCTTACATCTTTCAGGTGCCCATCTGAAAAATCACAGTTTGAAGCCCTAACCATTTGCTATAGTCACCATTCTTCAAAAATGTCTTAGGTGTTCAGATGAATGGCTGAGTGTTAAAACTCAATAAATTCAGATTAGTGAAGAATTATAATTATCTAATATCAAAAGCATCTGACCACTGGAAGAATTTATTAAGAACTGCTTTTAATTCACTATCTCAAGTAGCTTTTGATTCAAGATTAGATTTTCAGAAAAGGAAATGCTTTAGTTCAAACAGGTATTAAATATGAGAAATCACTATTGTCTGTACTCTTGCTTTATCACAGCTCAGATTAGTTGCTCACTGTGGTCTCCCCTGAAACCTGAAAGCTAATCACTAACTTAACATAACCTTACATTGAAGCAGTTGGGGGAAAATGGCATTGATCTCTATCAGCTAAATACAAAAAAGCGAAAAAGAAATATTTCTGTAGGCTTTTAGGTCCCATAATCATCTTTGTGCAATGACTAAGAGGGAAGAATATTCTTCTCCTGGGTAATTGTGGCTTTAACAGCCCCAGTCTTGTCCAGAACAAGTGAATGAGAAGTGGGTAGAGGTCAGCTGCCTGTCACTGGCAGGTAGAAGAGAGCAGAGAGAAGAAGATGGTAAGTGAAAATAAAGGGATGACAAAGATGCTCTGTCAGGTCATCTTTCCTGCTCTGAATGCTTAAATAGTTTAGGAACTGGGGAGGAGGCAGCAGTTTCCCAATCCTTGTTGTAATGGTTCATTTTCACAGGAGAAGAAAAGTAATTTTGTTCCTCCTCTTCAGAAATATTTAAGCTCCTAATGCCCCTTGAGCACTGATCTCTCATTCATTTTGAATAGAAAAAGTCACATTTAAAAAAAAAAAAAATTAACATCTCAATTTCTGAACTCTCCTGGGCATGATGACAAGGGTGGAACGAAGTCTCTGAGCAAGCAGGGAAGTATCGCAAGCCAAGTGCTGAGTAGGAAACAAGAAGTGGGACTGCACAGAGATGTTAACAAGTCTGAAAATCATGTCTTTGTGACTTGAGCAACATTAAAGAGTGCCCAAGAACCCTGCTTCCTACAGCAATTATGAAAGGCTTTTTCTATGACTCCATGAAAACAAAACCTCCATGAGATTCCTTTTCATATGTGACTTAATCTGTCCCCTTGCTGACAGCAGAGAACTGTAGTGGAGAATGAAAGTTTTTCTTCAACACCTCCTCCAATATACTCCCGAGTATTCAGATGACAACACTGTAACATACAGTATTTATAACAAAATCCCAATTTTTTTAAAGATCTGTTGTCATGTGATTTTTGTTGGGGCAGTTCTACTGCCTCTTTTACAGTGAGGAGGTCCTAGATCTCTGACTGCTTTCAGAGTTCTTCTTTTAAATTGTGGCTTCTGATCCTACTTACCTCATCAAAAGAAAAATGAAGGGCATTAGGGACATTTCTACTGTGCTACACTATTCATCTTGCATGAAAAGACAAAGCAAAATGGCTGCTTTGCGTGCAGCAATTTGCACTCTGAATTATTCAAATGCTTTTTCTTTCTCTTCTCATGGTTAGATGGTGTCTGAATCAACTCAAACAAATCATAGCAGATAATAAATTGATATAATTTCCCATCAGTCTTGCAGAAAATCTCATTCAAAATAGCTGCAGGTTTGCCAGTCCATCACACTATGAAGACTTCCAGGGTGATGGGTCTGATGCCCCTGAGTTGCCAAGCTCTCCTACTGGGGCTTCTTGCCCTTCAGTGCTAGAGTTGCTACTTTTTTGTGCCAGGGTGTTTCAGATAATGCCCTAGTCTGCAAGATGTTCTTCAGAGTGGCAGTAATCCTCCTTACTGCTTATCTTCATCATTCTTGTGGGTGTAATATTTTTTAATGTAAGAGATTTGACATCCCTGTGCCGTTGTTGTATGCCATAATTCTGTTCTAATCTAAGCATCATACTTTGTGGGTTTTGGTAATGAGATTTAAACATGAATGGAATACTATAAGTGCAGGATGTTTTCTCTTGCCATACTATAGAATATTCCAAGTATGTGTGTGTGAGGTATAGTATGTATAAACATCCTACATTTTTCTAAACCATTCCAAAAAGCAGATGCAAAACTAAAATATGGACAGGTGGAAATTTCCATGCCTACCAAGCACTCATCACCTGCTTATGGATCAGAGGTTCTTGGGAAGGACAGCCAGCTGCCTAACCTGCTGGAGATGAATCCAGGTATCAGAGAGTTAAAACACTTGCTCATTGGTTTTCTCAGCTCCTATTTTAATTTGCTCTCTTTTTTTTTGGACAGCTCTGTGAAGGCAGTCTGGTTCGCTGCTTCGCCATACTAATGAGACTCATCCATCTGCCTCTGTCATTGCCAGGCTCTCTTTTCTGCTGGAAGTCAGAGATGAACACTCAGGACAGGTCCTTTCTAGGCTGCAGTACTTAATCATTTCTAAACACGCTAGATGGCCTCAGGCAGTGAAGGCAACAAGCATTTAACCCAGGCTTGGCAGCTCAGGCTTCCACATAGTCTGGCTCTAAGCCTTGATAATGAAAAGTAGCTGTGCTTTTACTCTCCACTTAACCAGATGCTCTTTGCTTCTTGGGGCAAAAGGTTAAATAGATATAAGAACCCATGCTAGTTTTGAAGCCTTTTATTAGCAGTCCTTATAGAAGTAGAGTAGAGCATTCTGCTCCCCTGACTATGTCTCTCGGGATCCCGTATTTAGGACTGTGTCCACTAACTAGAGGAATGTAACCTCCTCACCCAAAGCTCATTTCTTGTTCAAGTAACAATAAATAGAGCCTAAAGCCCACTTCGCCACTTAATTATTTAATGTTCTATTTTTATAGTAAGAATGGATGAAGGAGACATTATCAGTTTTGTTTAATGGTGGCAACACCTTATATTAACAGTGCAGATAAAGCATTTTTTCCACCGTGGCTGGGACAACTGATTTATTTTTCCACTCCATCTACTGCTCCATATGTCTCTGGAATCTGCCTTTTTCCCAGAGCTCATGTTAGTATAAAGCAATTGTCTGGGATGTGTAAGAATTAAGTATCCCATCATTCAGGCTAGACATGCAATTAGAAGAGTTGCACTAATTTCCACTGCTGAGACCCTGTCACTTTAATTTATCCTTACTTTCCTGCATTTAGGTCTTCTCTGGTTTGAGGCCAAGGGTTTTATATAGTTTGAGGCAGTGGTTCTGTAATGCCAGAGGTGGGGGGGAGGAGGAGCTGGTGGATGTGGGTGGGAGAGGGAGCAGAGTGGCTGGGGGGAAGTGTTAAGGGCAGGGGAAGAATAAGAACTGGCTGAAAGGAACAAAACCGACACGTACACACTTTAAAGATCTAAAGCATGTGCCAAATAATGATGTGTGGAGCGGCTGCAAAGGAAAGCAAAGCTTTCAGAGAGGAAGTCTTTATTGAATTGCAGCACTGGGCATGTGTCTCACCCTGGATTATTTTCTTTTTTACGTAGTTGTTTGGCATTGAATGTCCAGGCTGGGGTTGGGTTTGAATGGCTCAGGTGAGAGCACCGCTGCATTGGTCCTCTGCTCTGCTCCAGGTTTCCCTGGGGACAGGAACATCAGCTGGGGTACCATGTCTCTGCATCCCCTGGCTCCTGGATAAAAGTCCAGGAAGACCTCAAACAAGAAGGTTTCTGTGCATCTCCTTGCACACCATTCCTGCTGCAATCAGGATGAAATTATTCCAAGATCCAACTAGTAAAGCTTTGAAAAACTCCTCAAACTTTCCAAGCTTCTGTCCAAAGGAAAAACTTTTAATTACATATCTTTATGGAAAGCAGCAAATGACTCTCTAATTAGGAGGAGTTTTGTATCAGGTTATTTGTATGGAACTGTCTGGGTTGATCTGTGTGAGTGTTTGTCAGTCCAGCACAAGGAAATGTGCAGAAAATATGTGTTAATATGGGGCAATACAGAAAAATAGTGCTATAGTTCTCTTGCTCCAGTGTTTTTCCAACAGATAATAAAAAGTTCCAAAACAATATACTTCAATAAATTTAAAGAAAAGTACAGGGAAAATTGGTAAAACCACATTTACACTCACCAAGCTTTTGTTAATGGTAAAGAAAAAGAAGATATAAGCTGCCATTCTGTACTTGCATTTCACTGATGACATATTTACACTTTGTTTTCATGTTTTCTTACTACGGGAGGATATAGGTCACTGTATTAGGTATATTTATTACTAATAAAGTGTTGCAGAGGACTAAATAGTGCTGACAAACTATTATTCTCACTTAAGTTAGTTGCTTCCTTTAATTTCCATCCATTTGGATCTTCTTTTCCAATACAAGTACAGTTTCCAATACAGTACAAGGCAAATGTAGCATCTTAGTAGACAGAAGTTTTCTGTGATGGACTTAAAATTAAAGTTGCGAAATGTTTCATTTTTTAGCTGATTATAACTCACATTTTACTGAAAGATGGTGGAGACCTAAAATTTAAAAGATAAAGCCACATATGTGTCACAGTGGAGTTTAATGCATCAGAGTGGGGGTTTCACCACGATCTCCGTGCCAGATTTCTGTGCACAGGTTCTAACTCAGCATCTTCCCTGGCAGCACCTTGCGACCATATTCAACAAGCCCCCAGATACCACTAGAAAGAAGCAGATGTCCTAGTCCACTGATCACACATTGAGCAGCTAATGATTTAGACGTGTGGTTCGAGACTGAATGGATGCCACATCTGTGGGAGAACAGTTCAGGTTCCCATCCATGACATCAGAATGCATTTAAAAAAAATAAATACTTAACTTGGCTTCAGTCCTGTAGGACAACTGCATTCATGTGTGCTCACTTTTATGGCCCACTTGCAAATCCAGAGCTGGAAGTCTGCTGCAAGGACAAAATTAGGCATGTCAGGGGAAGGGCTCTGGTGAAATCTGGGTGTGATGTAGATATTGGATCTTGGATATAAATTGTAGATCCTAGAAATTTAGCTTAATTTCCTCAAAGGTATCTGCTGATCTGAAAGGGGAATTGGGGCCCTAAGTACCTTTGAAGCTCTGAGAGTTTGAGGGAGACTTACTTAGTGGTGTGTAGCCTGACAATGAACTTCTTCATAGTTAGTATAGTTTTAAGTATTTTGCTAAGAAAAAATTTAGACTATACTGCCTATGTGCATATCAACTGTAGTTGAACTGTACATTATTATTAATTGGATTTATAAGCTTGTATCTGGAGATCAGCCAAGCACAAGACCCTGCTGTACTGGACCCTGTACAAACACAGCAACTGTTTCTGGCTCAAAAGTTTAACCTCTACGGACAAGACAGAGTAATGAGAGGGGAACTGAAATGGATGATGTAATCAGAATGAACGTAACGATGGCTTGAAAATACTGTGGGAACATAAAAATCTTCTAGAGATTTGCTATCTCAACTCTTGCACTGTGATGCAACCAGGGCAACCTAGATTACCCACCTTCCGTGCACGACTAATTTCTATCAACAAGCTGTGTTTGGGAAGAGCAGAGAAGAAAAGGATGAAGAACAATCTGAAGGAACCCAAAGTCCTCCCTCTAAAGGAGGGAGAAGATGGGTATAGAAGTGAGCAGGCAATTTCTAGTATCGTCCTGAACTCTGTCCTCTTCCGATGTTTGCTTCCCCTCCCATGCTCATCCTCCTTCTAACTTTTACATTTTCCTCCATTGTGGACATTATGAACAGACCAGCCTTTTCTCAAGCCTTGTGTGGCCTCTACACCATGTGTTGCAAGGCCCCCTTGCATCTTCTCCAGGCAGAAAGACACTGGTGACCATTCTCGAAACAGAAGTCTTCAACCAGTTTGTACTCACTGCATAGTGATTTAGACTGTGTTTTGTTGGATTGCTTCTGTGAATTTTACATTGGACACTGTGAAGATCTTAATAAAGTCAGACTCGTGTTTTGATAGGCTGTAAGTAATGGCAAGTCCCCTTCCCTTTCTGTCCTCCTGCAGTGACCGTCATTTAAAGCAGCTCAGTTGATCCCATCTGTCATACCAGAGATCAGCAGGAGAGTGCAATGCTAATGCAGCCAAATCTTCTCTTATAGAGGCCATTTTTGTAAAAACTCAGTGAAAATAAAATCCAAGGCTCAGATAGAACTGCAAACTCTCCGTACTCTCGAGGCACCTTCACAAAATAGTTAAGGAAAATGTGAACTTGATTCATAGTCTGCTCTCCTGCACATTCCATACTTGCTGCTTGTGTTTACAAGAGCAAGATGAGAATGGTTTCAGACACAAATAAGCAGTATTAGCAGGGCAATTCTTCAGAAGTACACTTACTCTCTTCCAAAGGCATTTGCATAATAATAAAGGAAGAAAGCTATATAAGGTAAACTACATATCAGCAGAATTGTTTCTAAAAATGAATGCTTTTCAAGGTTTTCCAAAAGGCAGTGGGAGCTCTTTGAAATCAATGAGGTAATTAAAAGTGGTGGAAAAACAGAATAAGGAAAAAGAAAAAAAGATGATTTGAAAGTCATTAAATGCCCACTGGTCCAGTGATTGCAGCATTTACCTGGAGCTTGGGTGACCCTGGGTTGCAACTCTGCATTGTTACAGTTTCCTTATGGGAATTCTGGGCAAGTAAATTCCTTTCTGTGCCTCATCTTACTTCTAAAGCAAGAATCACAGTATTATCCTAATTCTGGGAGGTAATCAAGGTTTTAAGAGGGGTGCAGAAGAAGTTCCCCAGTGGTCCTACACTATTAGTAAATGAAGCAACCTCCCCTCCATTACTACAGCAGTTGTAACTGTGTAGTAACAGCTAAATAGTCCCCATCTAGGGGGAGTAAGCTCAGCAGGAACTAGAAGGGAAAGAAGGAACCACAAAAGTTTGTTCCAGGATCCTTGGCAGTGCTCAGTGGTCCTTTGTCATGAAAGCAGATATATAAAAAGGACTTTCATGCCCAGATATTATGATGATGGAGTCCTTTAAAAGTTCCCAACAGAAAAAGATGGTCTTCAAACATTCCAGATACCAAAAATAAATGAAAAACTTTGCATTCTCCCAGAGTTCGGTGTATAATGCATAGTGTTTGAGAGGTGCTACAGTTGCAGCACACATTTAATTTTTCGTAATGTAACATTAAACATGCATTTTTCCTCTAATGATTCCATGATAAGCTGTATCACATCAGACTGCAGGTAAGAATTTAGTAATATAATGAAAGGAATTAGCAAAATTACTGTGTCTTCCTGGGCCTGGCCCTGAAACCAATAGCACTGTTGGCATCTGGAGGCTGCACCTGTCATGAGTTATGGCCCCTGTTTTTACAGGAAGGATAAAACTGGTATTTCAGTGCCATTCATCATATATAATAAACTCTCTGCCTTAGTACAAATGCATTTATATGCCGGTATCAGAACAGAGTATAGAAAATACAAGCAGTCAACTGTATATGTTAGATACACTTTTTGTAATACTTTCTGCTGCCAATAAAATAAGTCACTAGCTCTGTTTTCCAAGGGTAGTTTGACAGGGTTGAAATCGCAGGTTCTCTGTCGTGAAAGAGCACAATACCCTCTTTGCCCTTTAAATCTGGTGACAATGTTAGAGCTTCAGCTATTGTATGGGCTCTGAATTGCCTGGCCAGAAACGTGGACCCAGGGTTCATGTTATCCCAAAATATTTAGTCATACAACCAAGAGCATTATGCCTACTACGTTTTCAAGATGTCTGAGTGAGATAAACGTCTTATTTTCTGATGGTTCCTTATGAACGATAGTGTTAGTGAGAAGTGGGGCAGGGGAGGAGGCAGTGGGGCCCGGTGGGCTGTGTTTGATTTTGGTGCTTTCCTCTCAGCCCCCACCATTTTTTGGAGCTCATTTTTCATACCAGCATTTTGTCCCGACACCTACTTGCCTCATGGTCACCCTTTCCTACAAGCAGGGTTCAAGCAACGTCCCCAGATAGCTTCTGGGATAAAGCCCAATCCCTTATCAAGCTCCAGCTTGTCTTGTGGTTTCTCCTCAGTGGGAGGCTCCTGCTCCCCAGGGATGTGTCCATCTAGAGGAGACAAACACCACATTTCTGGCAACGGCCCTCCTACTTCTTCCCACATTTCTGGCCAGCACATCCCTGAAAGCAAGACTGAAGCAAACTTCGAGTCCAGGTTTCCACTGGAGAGGGCCTCACATTGCACCACTCTGCCAGATTTGGCCCATGTTCTGGTTTTATACTTGCTACTACAGGATGAAGAGTAAAATGGGGATTTTTTTTTTTTTATTAATTTGTTTGCTGATGGCACCATCTCAAATGCTTAATCAATTCATATGAGATAGAAAGAACAAATTCAGTATTTTTCCGGAGAGATATAAGGTTTAGAAAGCAAGCTGATGTCCTAGCAGGAATAGTTACTCTGGAGAAGCCAGTTTGCAGGTTTAATCATCGGGCTTCAAATAATTAAACACCCCAGAAATGTATTTTCAGATTATAGCAGGGTTGACTCTACCCTCCAGTTATAAGTGTCAGTAATCAGTAATGTCATTAATTCTTCTTAATGCTCTTAATAATTTCTGTACCAGCAATAGGAAAGAACACGCATGCTGTAGTGGAGGCTTTTGAAGCTAGAATAGGGCTGTGACAAAATGAATAAACTTTTCAGTTTATCTAGTTCCTCTGAAATCAAGGGACTTATGCTAAGTTACACCATACAAGCCAAGTAATTTCAAGCGTTGTATGATTTAATAGTAACTGTGCCAAACTTGGTTATGCTTTCATAGGAGTAATGGAAAATAATAACACTATGGAAGGGGAAGGTGGGCTTATTTGGACTTGTGCGTATATATTCATTTTGTGGAATCACTGAGTAGACTGTGGAAATAGCTACTTAAGCCTTGGTTTAATGCTCTAGGAGTGTCAACTTTTTAAGAAAATAGCTTAGATTTCTGTAGGAATCCTTATACAAACAGTAATGCTGAGTAATATTTTCTAATTTTGTCTCCTTTCTGTATTATGGACTTTAATAAATAAATAAACAAGCAAGAGAACAGCAGTATATTTGCTCATAAGAATTATCTCCTTTTCAGGGACTTTGCAACAAAGGTGAAGCTAAGATCCTTTGTTAATTAGGACAGAAACACCATGCAGGCACATTTGCCAAATGTTAGTGAAAATTTTGTAACACTTTTTTAATTGTTGTTTGTAGAAAGGCTTTTTTGCCATTGTTGTTCTAGCCTTTCCTCTGTTATGAAGGACAATATATTTCATTTTTACTGCAAAGTGCCAGGCAAGCCAGGATATTCAAATGAAACAAACCTGGATGCTTTACAACTTTTGCCCTCTTGAAATCAGGTCTGAAAAATATAGGACCTAAATATCAATACTGTAAGGTTTTAGTTTTATATCAGGCGTAAATCCTAACAACCCCTACTTAAAAATGAGCTCAGGTTTTAACTTAATCTCTGGCAGGCTGGGAATTAAACCAGCGCACACTCCGTTTTGTCTTCTCTCCCAGGTGGCTCCTGGAAAAAGGCACTGTCTGTGCCAGCCAGCTTAAAGGTTTTATAGTTTGTGAAAAGCAGATACAGCGCTGCCTTGGTGGCCCACAGGCTCCTCCTGAAAGACAGAGAGTTGAGTCTTGCACTCCCGAGCTCTCTTCCGCTTAAATAAAGTTGCTAGGTGCCTAATGAATGTTAGCTGTAATACTCCCTGTGGTCAGTGGGGCTGTTGTTTAATGAATTGCTTAATGTGCTTGATTACTGTTACTATGTGGAATGAGGGAAATAGCCAGAGAGATTTGAAAGAGCCACTAGAGAATACGACGAAAATGAATTGGATCAATAAGAAGTTTTTGCTCATCTCTGAACAACGCATTATGTGCTGCATTGTTGGAGTTGGGGATAATGTAATTTTGTGGCTTGTTGTTGTTCTTTTTATAATTCAGAAAAATAAATCTCGTTTGACATTGGGTTTTAGGGCTGGCCTTCCTGGAGTTATAAATGTTCCCCTGACTCCAGTCCCGGTTACTCACATGGACAGATAAATTAATTAGGAAAACTTTTATGCCAATTACTTTATGCCCTTGGCTTTCATATGTTTCTGAAGAGCGGCAGCTAATTAAAGATATGATTCATAATTACTGGTCGATCGAGTAGTTGAGTAATGGAATCAGGAACTGTTCCAAAAAAATTATCCATCACATCATTACTAATTGTTACATAATACATAAGGATGTAGAATTCAAATAAAAAATTACTCACATTTGAAAGATTCATTCAATTAGTGGGTTTGGGATATTTTTTATAACAATTATAAACACCGACATAGTTCTCACATTTTTAAAGATCACAGAGGTTTTATAAATATTTATAATTAAATAGGAGCGTAATTTCCAGTGAGTAAAGGATTCATGGGCCTAGCTGGAGGAGTGGGTTAGTAGTATATTGAATTTATGGATGCTGGAATCCAATCTTCGGGTCAAATTAGGGCTCAAGTAAAATGAATATGATGGTGTCTTCTTAGTCCTGTTTGCACAAAACTGCTCTATTTTGGCAAGCATTGTAGGCTAATTTCTAGAGAGTACAAGAGCTGTTGCAAGTTATAATTTGGCACTGAATGACACACAAAAATTTGCACAGAATTTGTCAACACTTGTTTTTCACAGTCAGCATTTGCTGTCCTAGCAAGAAGATCGTAACAGATACCACAGCCTGGTAAAACTGGTTAAATGGTGAAAAGAACCTGCAGCCCTCTAACATTTCCTTGCTAAGTTTGCAGATGTTCTGTGCTATTGCAGTTTGTGAGCATTTCTTCAATAAAAGATGTCTGGAAAACTCAACCATGGGTTCATTCAGTAATTCAGATATCCCACAGGTGGGCCTGGGAAACCTCTGGGTTCAATTTCCCACTGGTTTCTTACAGCCTAAAGCAATAGTGTGATAAAGTCATGTATAAATATCTATATCTGCAAAGCCTTGAGAAAGGCAGGGGTTGGAAGGGACCTTTGGAGATCATCTAGTCCAACCCCCTGCCAAAGCAGGTTCACCTAGAGCAAGCTGGGCAGGAACACAATCAGGTGGGTTTTGAGTACCTCCAGAGAAGGGGACTCCACACTCTCTCTGGGCAGCCTGTTCCAGGGCTCTGTCACCCTCAAAGTAAGGAAGTTTTTCCTCATTTTGAGATGGAATTTCCCATGTTCCAGTTTGTGCCTGTTGCCCCTTGTCCTGTTGCTGGGCACCACTGAAAAGAGTCTGGACCCATCCTCTTGACACCTGCCCTCTGGAAATCTGTAAGCATTCTCACTAAACGTCACAATAGAAATGCACTGTTTCTTTCCAGGCCAAACAGACCCTCGTCTCAGCCTTTCCCCATAGGAGAGATGCTTCAATCCCTTGATCATCTTTGTAGCCCTCCAGTGGACTCTCTCCAGTAGTTCCTTGTCTTTCTTGAACTGGACACAAGACCCCATATGTGGCCTCACCAGGGCAGATTAAAGGGGGAGGACCTCGACCTGCTGTCCATGCTGTTTTTAATGCATCCCAGGAGAACATTAGCCATTTTGGCCAGAAGGGCACAGTGCTGGCTCATGGTCAAGTTATTGTCTATTAGGACTCCCAGGTCCCTCTCTGCAGAGCAACATTCCAGCAGGTCAGCCCCTAACCTGCACTGGTGCATGGGGTTATTCCTTCCTAAGTACAGGACCCTACACTTGCCCTTGTTGAAATTCATTAGGTTCCTCTCCACCCAGCTCTCTATCCTCTCTGTATGAAAGCACGTCCTTCTGGTATGTCAGCCACTCCTCCTAGTTTTGTATCATCAGCAAATTTGCTGAGGGTACACTCTGCCCCCTCATCTAGGTTGTTAATTAATATGTTGAATAAGACTGGACCCCTGACCCCTGGAGAACAACACCTTACCTATGAGGATGTCAGGGGAGACACTGTCAAAAGTTCTGCTGAAGTCAAGGTAGACAACATCCACTACTCTCCCCTCATCTGACCAGCCAGTCATTCCACCATAAAAGGCTGTCAGATTGGTAAAGCATAATTTCCCCATGGTGAATCCATGTTGACCTTTCTCGGTAACCTTCTCTTCCTCTACATGCTTAGAGATGACATCCAGAATGAGCCATTTCATTACCTTTCCAGGGTTGGAGAATAATTCCTAAACCTTACAAAGCAGGGTAAGCAACCCTTCTGCCTACACAAAATCTGTGAAGATGTCCCAGCCAGCAGTTCAAAAGTTATTAAGAGAGCACCTCAAGTACCCAGAAAAATTTTAGCTGAACTTCCTGAAGGGCCTGATGCAGCCCTCTTAATCTCCTTAATTTATTTAAATAACTTAGATCTACAGTATTAGCTTTTTCACCTGCTCCGCAATGGTTTTTTTGTGCTACTTGGTTGGTTTTATATGATTAACTTAACCTACCACTCATTAGACATATGGCATATGGTTTGGAGGAGGATTAATAAATGTTTTGCCGTATCTAAACGAGAGAGAGAAAATGAATGAAAACAAACTTACACTTCTGCTTGCAGCTTTAAATGGCTGTTTAGCTGCCATCCATCTGCAGGTACCATGTGCTGCCCTCCTGAATATCATCAGAGAACAAAGGAGCATTCAATTAAACATTTTTATATTTTAATTGACTTGGATCACTATAGATACCTTCAGCAGCCTGTAGGAGAACCCAACTGATGGATGGATAAGAACATTAAGCAGATTAACGTCCCAAAGACCTCAAAGTTCAGAGGGGCAAGGCAGGCACAAGAAAGCAGAAGAGGAGAAGGACCAGCGGGGAAGAGTTTGTCCTCTTGAGAGCCAATACTAAAGTCAAGTCCTCTGAAGGCCGCACCAGAGCAGGTTGCTCCGATGAACCTTTCTCTTCTTGCCCTGTAAAGGTGTTTCAGGGGAAACAGCTGCTGATGTAATTTTATTATTTGTTTAAGAAGAGCTTTTCTAATAGTGCTACATCTTTCAAAAAACACGTTTTGTTGTTTCAGGAGTTGATACCTCCTGATGAAGGGAGCGGGAAGGGTTTTTCCCCTGCACCAGGTCAGCTGAGCACACAGGGGAGAGGAGGGTGACAAAGTGATGCATGGAAGCTTGCAGAGGTGTTAAGGATTGCAGTTGTAGAACTAAGTGCTTTTAAAACTTCAAAGTTAACATCCTAGGGAATAATAAAGTGCAAAAAACAAGTAATATACAATCATGATATTATATTAGATGGGAAATCAATACTGAACCTGGTAGCCATATTACAGTGCGTTTCTATTGTGACGGTTAGTCAGAAATAGCTTTTTAGGATGAATGGTGACAGCCTCTGACCCAACAACATCCTTATCAAACACACACTCCTTCCTGGCAGAGCCACGGGTCCTCCTCACCTGCAACAGCACACACCATGGGAGGGCTGTCTGCAATGCAAAGACAAACGAGGACAGAAATTCACAGCTAAAATAAAATCCCAGCCCCAACACAACATAACTTTAATTCACAAAATCCACAGGAAAAAAAAAATAAAAAAGAAGAAAAACAAAAAAAGAAAAAGGACACTTGGAAAAGAATTAAAGCTAATGTCTCTGCAGAAGTTTTATTTTTACACATTTAAGCTGCTGCGCTGCTGGTTTATGAAACATTATAAATGTATTTGCATAAATGGAGCAGGGGGAGGAAAGATATTTGAGTTTGATACGGTTAGGGGGTTTTATGGAAGTTTAATTTCTTCTCATTTTAAGTCCAGAATAAAATTATTCTGTTGTCTGGACATTTGTCTGGAACTAGAAACCCTGTGGACATATGTCACACCTCCTCAAGATGCAGCAGGGCACAAGAACAGCTCAGTCAATGCTGAGTTGCTTGGGGGGAAAGTCCTCTCTTTTTTTCATTTTTGTACAAGGGAAGAGAAAGCATATGGTCTATTTTTAGACGTTGTATTCCATATCTTAGAGAAAATCTTGGTCTAGATTACTCAGTGTGTATGTGGTACCCTCTGACTTAAAAGGGAAATAAAGGTTATTTTCATAGTATTTTTTGAATTACTGTAGAAATTACTTTAAAGCAATTGAAAAGAAGCAGTTTTGAATTAATGGATGAAAAATTACATTGAATTATTCTCATTATGAAAATAGCCTTACAGCTCTTGGTGAAATGGAGATTTTCATACTTTGGGTAAAATAATCATACCAGTAGTAAATGCTACTATGTACCAAATTCCCCTATATGTTATATATTTTATATAAATACATGAAAATACAGGCTTACACTACAAAAAAAAATCCCTTTCAGCCATGTATAGTGCTTGAAAAGTCACATGACCAAGACTAATTAATCTCCTGTGGTTTATCAGATGATATTAGTAGGCAATGGATTTTTTATAAATATTTGGGGTCACTTGATGGATTTTACTTTGATATATTTAAACATTTCCTAACAAAAGTTATTTTAAAATTAAAAACTCAAACTATTATGAGCACTGAAATGGGAAGCTGTCTTTTTTTCCCCTGGATAAACAAAAGCAATCATATAGGCAGAACTTAATGAAATACAAGTTAATTCAGTTGCAACAGGATTTTTCAATTGGAAATCGTTCTGTTTCAAAACACAAACATTTTTGAGCAGCTTCAAGGATAGCTGATGGGCCTTAGTCCAGGATACCTTGAGGGTGCTACAGCTTCCTTGAATTACCCCTAAGGATGGAGGTGCAGAGCTCCAAGAGGCCAAAACAGAACAGAGAACAGAGGGGAAAGGTGAAAAAGGGTGGGTAACTCCCATGCTAGCTAGAAATTTGCTACCTGCAACCTGTGTCACTCAGTACTTAGCAGCACCAAGTCCTTATGAAGCCTTGATGGCTGTCATTTCTGTCTCTGAAATGCTTCAAACTTGAGAGTATCACCCGTTAACTTTCAGGCAAAATAAATGTTTGTCACTTCTTGGATTTCAGCTAATTATACGCTTTCACCAGGAAGGTGCTATTTATTCTGCATGCGTGAACTTCTTTGTGGAATAAATATTATTTGCAAAAATGCAAGATAACATGGTTCATGCCTGTCTATGTCAAACATAATAGGCACTATCAAACCAGACGTAGCCTCAGAGCACATTTCATCATTAGTTTACTACCTTTCTGATGTCAAAGGCAAATGTCTGATGTTGTAACAGATTCCAAATAATGCCCTAATGCACTTCATATGCCATAAAACTTTCATTATCAGCAACAGCAGCTGGGTTGTGTCATTGCAGCCAGTGAAATTCTGTAACATTTTATGAAATGCAAACTTGTCCTACGAAGATGGATAAGATCCATTATCTAAAAAGTGGACTAAATTGCCAAAGTCTCAGGGCTTCACCAACTGGTGCAAATTGAGCTGAAAATCTACTAAGTAGCACATGTTGCCATGCCCGTTTCATCCTCAGGTTCTGCTCTCGGAGCTGTCTCCCCATTGAGCACAGGTTAGTGTTAATACACACCATTAAAATATATGGTATAACACTGAAAGATCTCCCTGTCTCTGTCCTAGTGACCCAGAGTTCTTTCCTCCCTGCCTGAGCGTGGTTCCCACAGGCGACTGAGCCCCCGGGATGCAGGGACCGTGACGATGCTGGAAGGTTGGCAAGTGTGGGCAGCAGGACTTTCATGAGGGCTGAGCTTAGGTGTGACCATCCTCTGAGGCAAGACAAGGTAAATGGCTGTGGGATTCTTCACAGGGAAAAATAAATGCCTGCTTGTGAGAGCTGTTCTTCAAAACCGCCACACCACAAACACAGAGAAAAAGGAGAAAGGTTCTTTCCCTGCTACTTTTTAGTGCTGGTGGTGAGCGCTGAGATGCTCTTGCAGTTTGTGGTGGGGTGGCATACAAGTTGGTCAATTCAATAGATGCTCCTTATGGTAACCAGACAGCTAAATTATTAGCATTATTTTCTGAAAGAGAAGGCGCTTGTTATTACATGATTCATGCTTGAAGTTTTACAAGCACTTAAAACAGAGTCACTGTAATTTACAAGTAAGAACAGATTATTAGTGTCTGAGAACTTAATTGACTGCCTCCTCTTGGCCATTGACTTCAGTAGTAAATTTTTTTTCCAGTTATCTGCTCAAAATAGCAGCATCTGCCCCTTAAACACCCGGCACAGATCAAGGATGGGAAAGTTCTGTGTGTCTGTTCTCGCAGAATAAATCAAAATTTGAGAATAAAAGCCTCAATCTTGTAAAACTGGCACTGTTGGAAACAAATTGCTGGACACCTTGAAATCTCTGAGGGGCAAAGAAAATCAAAGCCAATTTCTAATATTTTTCTTCCTAAAACTGCTCTCATTCTAAAATGAAGAGACATGCGGAGTATTCAGGCTGAGGTGAAGAAGGTGGGCAAGCAAAAAGAGCTTTTGTGCAGCATTGGGAGTCTCCAGAGCCACACAGTGACTTTCTCTAATTTATTCAGCGGTGAATTCCAGCGAGATCTCCTCTCAGCCCTGTTTACACACATATGTTCCGATGTACGAGAGCCCTCCTCTCTCACATAAAAGCTGACACGCAGACGTATAGCGTGCACATTGTACTTTCCTTACTTGGCAACTGATTGCATATCTCAGCTCCACTGTGGAAGTAATCCCCACATATGTATAATTATTTTTAATGAATTAAGTCCTTGAAGTGTGAAGATCCATAAAGATCTTTATAGTCTCCTTTGACACTTGAAGGTAAATATTTGCATTGTGCATTTCAAATTAGATGTGCAATGCCTGTTAAAAATAATAGGAGCTGGAAGTCTGGTCTGTCTAATGATTTCTTTCTTGATCATTGCCATAGTAGAGAAAACATAGAGAGCAGGTGCTTGAGTCCTCCTCAGCTCCCCTGAGGATGGAGAGATCTGTCGGCAAAGTCACCCCTAGGGTGGATGAGAACATCCTTCCCAGAGAGGGGCTGTGTCAGGGCATCTGATAAATAAATGGTCCCCGTCCTTAGTGCTTCCCGAGTGATAAAAGGCACTTTCAGTTCCCTCAGACTATTTTTTAATCTACAACTATTCTATAACTTGTCTCAGGTCTGCAGGCAGCGGGAGGGAACACTGTGGACATTGTCAGGCCACAGGGCAGCTCTACGTGCTGGGGGCAGTGTGAGAAAACTGAACTTCTTGGGTTAATGCAAGATGGGGAGGAGTGGGGGGGAAGAAAGCTCCCTGAGGTCACACAGAATACTGTGCAACCCTGATGAATTGGTGAGTGAGGAGTTTTGTGCCAGGATGGTACACTAACCCGGCCACATAGAGCCCCTCACCAATCTGCCTAGCACTCGTTTCTTGCCTGAACTCATCCATCTAGCACTAGTGTGGGTCCGCCCCACCACAGCAGAGTTGGCTGGGCATTCATTGCCCTTAGGCAAACCTCTCTGCTTGGGCCTCATCTTCCACCTCAGCACCCAAGAGATCAGCTAGGGTAGAGACAATTTGTCCCGACCATCTGAGCTGTCGGACACTGTCTTTGCCACTGAGGCTGAAATGTGCATCCTGCGTGAGGAACATCCAGCAATGTTTGACAAGATGGGGTTCCACCATCCCACACTTAGTTTCTCCCAGGGAGCCCTTAGCTTCAGATAGCATGGACTTGTCTGAGACCTTCTAAGGCATTATGGTCATCTCTGCTGTGTGCGAGCACAACTGCATCGCCTACACCAAAGGAAAAAAAAAAGAAAAAAAAAGTCCACGTTTTTACTTTAACAAAAGTCACATCTTGCTGAATATACACTTTAAAATTGAAACATCTGGTGCAGTGAAATCTCTGCTGTACATAAGGATGGCACGTCTACTCTTCTTGTCCCAAATCAATAAAATAAACCCATGATTACTGCTCCTCTGTTCAATGCTTTTGAGTAAGTCATAATTCTACAGCCAGGAGATACAGAAGCAGAATGATTCATTGACACATGCCTGCTACAATATACAATATCACCAATTCCTAACCAAAAAAAGTAATAGGACCATATATAATGTGAGGAATGGCTTGGAGCCTTATTGTGAGAGACTCGGGAGGAGGGAGAGTTAAAGAAATGAAATGTCACTCACTCCTAAATGTTGCAGTTGTCTGCTCTGTCCTCCGATGCAAGCCTTTAGTTACCTGAGAACTCCTGTAAGAGCCTGGAGGGTGGGCAAAGAGGCGGGAGGAGGTTGGGGAAGGAAGAAGGGAAAGAAAGACAGGAGGATTAGACTGAAGCACCCCTGTCAGTGCTACATTTTCCTTCCAGAGAAATCCTTATTGTGTCCCAAGTATCACAAAGTGTGTATCTTATTGAGGAGAGGGAGAAGTAACAATCAGAAACTCTGTCACATCATATCACCGTGAAAAGTAGTTGTGTGTTTTTTAAAAGAAGGTATGGCTGGCTGGAGCAATTTCTCACTACTTTTTTATATCTTATACATGGTTCAGGACACTACAAGAAAAAGAGTCAAGCTTCCTCCCTGTGTGCGGTGATGTGAAGGAGCAGAGTATGCTCTGGCTGCAGAGGAACAGGCTGGGTTAGTGCTCGGCTGGAAACTGCACCATCGCAAGAGAGTGTTTCAGGTTTCATGCTTTAATAATTGCCATTTGTTCAACCAATAAGAAAGCGAATCTATTTTTATTTGCTAAGCATAAAGAGAAAGATTGAGCTCTACCAGTCGTGGATAATTGTGCCTTATCTCTCGCTGTGACAGTGGCTTTCTCTGGAAGCTACACCTGAGTTATGACTAAGTAAGAGATACAATTTTTGATAGATCTCAATCAGGAAATACCAGAACAAATTGAGATGGATTATTCTTTTGTGTCAATACCTTCCTCTTTTTCCAACAAGAAATATGATGACTCCAATTTCACTGATTACTAGTTTCAGTGTCAGTCTTATCAAGGCAATGATAGGCTTTATACAAATGTCCTCCTAATGTTATTTTCCTAACAGAAGTAGTACCTGACCTGCAGTTTTTAGAGAGAGAGTAGAACAGATCATATTTTTCTGCTGGCTCTACCTGGTTTCTAGATAGCTGCTTGATTTAATGTCACTGAGAGCCCTCATCCAAGGAGCACTGCAAGACTAATGCTGAGCATTTCACTATGCTTTTTTTTTTCTTGTGTGTGTCAGGATTAGGATTCATTTCTGTTTAACGTACTCGGTTCTTTATGTCAGCAAATCTGATCCTAGAGTTAAAGCTAAACTTTCTGAGGACATGGCTGGCCAGTACAGGAGAGAACAAAAATGCTGTGCCTGACCGTGTCTGGCTCTGATGAAGCTTGATTGGCCTTTTCATGCCCTCCAGTAGCAAGGTTGGCTTCTTGCAAATGTGCTGCCGCTGTCATAGCTGCATAATTGAAGGACTGACAGTTCTCAAGACTTCATTATTATTTTTATTAGGGAATCTGTTGGCACTGACAGTTTTTTCTCATGCTCTTCAAATACACTGGATACTGGCAGCTGAGGATTCTGCATGACAGCTTGCATTGAAGTATCGGGGTATTTTTCATGTCGGTACAGAGAGAGAAAAACTGTCAACAGGAACACAAAACAGAGCTCAGAGATGGTTTTATATATCATAGTTTATTTCAGACTTGGTGCTATTTTGATTTTTCACTTGCAAATCGTAATTTTAATTATATGTGAGCAAAGGTTATTGTTAAAAATGTAAGCAACAAGATAAATTGAATGCCTCTAAACAAATACATAGCAAGAGCATAGTCAGCAAGGGGAGAAGTTTCCTGATTCATCGCTAGCTTCCTTTATTTAGGTCACTGCTAGAATGGCTTCATCTAAGCCCATTTTTTTAAATGATTCAGCACTGAATGATGCCAGATCATGAATGGCCTTCTATATTCCTTCTTCATAAACAAGGAAACAGAGCCTAGACAGATTAGTCTTGATGTGGATCAAAAGCAAGGTCTTTAAGGATATACGGGAAAACCTTTAAGGTTGTTTAAAGAGTGTACTTAAAACGCAGGGAAGATTTTCCTTGACTTTGCTGTCATAAAGGATTGCGTTGAACATGACTAGCAACAAAACACTTGGCATACTGAGAGCAGGACTTTTGGATCCCGAACACCCAGCAAGGAGCAAATTGTGTTGAGCACAGAAGCAGGAGATGTGGTTCCTTGGCAGACCTCGTGAGCGGTGATGCCAAACTCTGAGCTGAACTACCAATGGGGAATCAGTAAGTGTGAATAGCCCCAGATAGGGTTTAGAGGTCTTCCTTTCTGAATGAGCACTGAGAGAAAATAAGCGGTGCCTCTCCAGTACTGCAGAGCTTTTATAAAAATCGACTCTTCAGAGACACAGGTTGATTAATTAAACTCACTAAAGTGGATGTGATTAAAAAACATACTGTCAAAGCAAGGGGAGAAAGATGAAGAAGAAAAATTTGTATGTAAGAAATCATTATTTGCATGAAATCATTGTGAGTTCATACAAAGGGTTTATTGAATGCACATCGGACAAACCTTATTGATGATTATGGATTTTCTGGATATGCCTCAAAAACAGCATTTTCACCCCTGCATAATTGCTTTTTTTTTCTCCCAACCATTTTTATAATTTCATTATCTCTAGAGCTCCTGATGTATAAGCTATTTATTGAGAAATGCAATAGTCACATCAATAAAAAACTATTAGAAATAAAGTAAAAATCATCTGATATTTCAATTGCATTTTAATTCTCTGGATTTTTGGAGTAATGTTTCTTTCCCATTACTAATATTGTAAATGCCAAACAACAGGATGTATACGTTTAAGTCATACATGCTCTTTCCAGTTCCTGCAACAAGTCAATGGAGAAAAGGCAGCAGTGGGTTTGTATTTTAAAATTATTACAGTCTTTCTGGATTTTAGCTTTCTTATTGATGGGATACTTGTTCTACTGGATAGGGCAATGTACTGGCAGACAGGAAAGTATCTGCTTATCCCAGCTTGTGTGCTCTACTCTGCAACGAGTCGTGAATCACCTCAGAGTACTGTTTCCATCATTCCTCCATGCTTCATCAGTTTTGCATGTGTTGGCTTTAGGATGTTGAGAGAAGTAAATATTTTTCTGCTTGCCTGTAGGCTGCCCGGAGCACTTATCTTTTTCAGTTTCTCTAAATGAAACTGAAAATGAATGTCTTTTTAAAGCTTATACAAAAGAGTTAAGAAAGACATTTAAACTTTTCCTTTTTTGTTCTTATGTATTAAAATAGCCTGGTCAATTCACACCCAGTGATATAGACTCTACTATGCACATACTACCTAAGCTCCAGTCCTGAAAACAGGGCTCACTGTCAAACCAACAGGACTGGCCAAGGAAAGCAGAGCTAAGCCTACCTGTATGGGTGTTGTTACAGACTCTTGTGCAGATGTTGCTGCAGCTGCTCTTTGCATGTTAGGTAGTAGGATTTACCACTGCCAAACCAACTGCCTAGGACATAATAACCACAAAAGCAACAACAAAAAATAAGACATTTTTAATGAAGTGAAAGGGCTTTTATAATTCTAGAAGTCTTTTCAAGTCTTTCTAAAACTTTAAATGAAATTTTACTTCACCTTATTTTGACATTTTGACAGAGAAATAAGACAATTTTTGCAAAAATAACAGGAGACAAAGTAAATTGTCCACTTAAGTATTGTAGAAGCCAGTTCTTCTACAGAACAATAAAATATACACTGTATACTTACTTTCAGAAGTGCTCGGCTGTATGGTAAAGAATTAGCATGCAGATAATTGTTCTTCAGTGTGTGAAGAGCTCAAACTCAGATGAGGTCAAACTCAGAGCTTGAGTTATGACCTAGATATTCATTTGCAGCTTTGACATTTAGGGACACTCTCTTAGGAGGGAGGCACCAGCCTACCAAGTTCCTGCATCTTGTCCTGTGCAAGCTTCTGCCGTTGCCAAAGATGGGGGCAGTGGGGACAATTTGAGGAGAGCATGATAGAGAATGACCCTAGAGAGGAAAGAACCAAGCCAATATGCTCATGGAGATGGTGTATAAGTGGAGAGCAAGCTCATGGGAGCCAGGCAGGACACCATCAGCTACAGTTTGCAGACAGCAGCCTGGATGGGGGTGTTATTTGGACGTATTTGCCGGATTAAATTCAGAGATTAGCTTAACATGTGAATATATACTGAATAGCATATGCCCATTTGCAAGTTAACCCCACCTTTATTCATCATCTCCTTACACGTAGAGATATATAGATAAAGATGTTAAAGATAGGTTAGGAAGTGACTGTATGTATATATGATCACTTTGTCATTTTTTTATACATATATATGCCTAAACCAGTATACAGATATACTAGATAGAATAGATCTAGTATAGATAGAAAATGATAGCACTCATGTATTCTGTGCAAATTAAAATGCATCATTTTGTCAACAGGTCTCCTCAGAACAGTTGTGCAAACAGTGTATGTCTCTCTGTCATGCAACTGTGGGTAATTAACATATGCAAAACACTACAGTCCTAGAAGCTACCCAGCCCTCCCCTGAAATTTAGGCTCTATTTATTTACAACAAAATAAAGTGGACCCTTCTGGAAAGAAACATAGCTTTGTGGCTGCACCAATGCTGTCGCACAGATGCTTTAAATCTTTTATATCTCCCAGACCTCCAGGGGCTGGTGTTGGATGGTATTGAGCCAGGGCCAATAAATAATTTATGCTAAGTAGCAATTTAGTTGTTTGGCTTGGGGTAAAGAAATCCAAGAAATTCATAAATAAAGTTCCCATTTTTGCTGTGTTCCAAAGTTAATTTATGTTACTCTGCAATTAACTAACATAAAGGTGAAAAAATATGACAGGCCTAAGGTAGAAAATAAAGCTCATAAATCTGCTGTATCTTAACTAGTGGTGCTTTAATGATAGTTGGTGCTTGCACTTGGTTTCCTGATCATCTAATTCACCTGTATTTGCTTGACCCAGAAAAACATAGTAATTGATTTCTAATAGTTCCCCTTTGAAATAAACAAGCAAACACAACATTTTTTGCTCTGTCTTTTGAACTAGAAAGTAGGGGCTACATTTTGTCAGATTCTTTGGCAAAATACGCATAACTGGAAATGCATAATGTGTGGGTAAAGTCAGTTCATCAGATAGTCCTTGCATGCAATGGGCTGTATTTAAAACCAAATCCAGCTATTCATTATTGTCCTTTCTCTATTCGTACATATTGTACTTAGATACAAATGCATAGAATTTTGATGTGATCCCTGAATTCTTCCCCTTGACCTAATACAGGTATTCCCTGTCAAAGACATGAGTTTTCTTCAGCATCATTCATTAGTCTATTGACACTGTGTGTACAATTTAAAAGGACACTCTTACATATATGCAAGTGTATGATGGTAGCTTTCATTAAATGCCATCCCTCATCAGGAAGAATAAAATGGTATAAATACCTGCTGTGTGCAATGTGCAAAATAACAGAAGTTGGGTAGACTGAAGGAATGAAAGCTAGGCAAAAGACTGGATTCAGGTTGTTCCAGGATGAAAAGTCTATGCTCATGTTTTCTGACTAAAAATATTCTGTAAGCTATTTACCATAATATTTAGCAAAATTTTGCAATTTGTATTGCTCTATTTAGAACTCTAGAACTGCCCATCTTTCTAGTCTGGAAGGGGTAGAGTAAAAAGGTGTATCCCTTTAATTTAACAGATTTTCTTACTCACAAGAGGAATTCTGACCATAGGCCCAAGGAATCTATGTCTGTTACCTGTTTCTGCAGAAATAGATTCTGACTAACTGTAAATAGAGAAAAATTTAAACACTATTATGCAACAGAGAGAAGGACCAAGACCTCTGCTTCTCAGAAGCACTGTGCAGTCACTGATTTCAGTGAAACTACAATGACTCTAAGCAGCTTAATAGCTCATATTTTCAAGTTTAAGCCTTGTCTTTGCCATTACTAGAAGCTTGAACAAGCGCATTCAATGTCCTTCTTTTCAGGATGCAGAGAAAGGGGAGCTTCTTTCCTCCCCTCAGTTTCATTCCTGCAGAGTACAGTGTCGCAAACATCCCCCGCTGAAATCAATGCCTTCTTATAACTTCAAGGAGCCTGTAAGTTTCAAACCTGCTCAGAGGTGAAGTGGCACGGAAGAGTTCAGGCTCAGACACTCAGATACTTGCCTGTTGTAGAAAAAATAGACAAAAGGGTCTGGTTATGAAAGAGATTGCATTTGCTGCAATAATGGGACCAGAATATGCTTCACTATCCTCTGTAATATTTGTTTTCTTTTTCTGGATAAAGGTGAATTTAGCTCTTTACATCCTGAGATAGAAAGAAAATTGCATGATTGATTTCTCTTTTAATTGCAATTCAGAGTACCTTGGTTTCTGACTCTCACTTTTAATCATGTTCCAGGTAGTGCTTGCTGTGCCGGTGGCACAGAGGAGCTGTGGGTTGTTGTCACATGAGTGAGCGTGACCCTGTACCCTTCTTTGGCAGACTTCAGACCACAGGACCTGGGCCCTGGAGGAACAGTCCTAAACTCTCCTAGAATCTACTTTTTAAAAACAAATTTCAAATTTGCTAGATAAGAGTTTGGAAAAGACCATGTAATTTATTTAATGGAAGACAAGGTGCGAATCTACTCATTAAAATTCATAATGAGATGCATCTGGCATCTTAACACTTCTTACTATTCTGCAAATAGACTTTCTAAAAGGCCATTTTGCTCTTTCTAGCAGGACTACATGGCACAGATAAAGGGTTTTGAATTGCAGAAATGAGAATACGTTTTCAAGTCTATTACCTCCAATTTCCAGTCATTAAATGATTCAGTGGGAAAGTTTCTGTTTTAACTTTAGTGACCTCTAGCAGGGACACCAAGCCAAAGTGACTCTTGAAGAATACTTTAAGTCTGCCATTTTTATATATGCATTTAGAACCAAATAGAGGGAAGGCTAAAAAGCAGTTCAACTTGTTCGTACCAATCTGAGTTGGATCAGATTTCAACCAAAATAATGTTTCCTCTAAATAGCCATTTGTCAGTGTAGGGGGAACAAACGTGTAACATCATTCCATTCTTTGCTGAACAGGACTTTCTCCACCTGAGAGATGTCTATCACACTGGAAACTCAGCAAAAGAGCCAAGGGGAAACAGAAAGCTTTCTACCCCCTGGGGTGAACGATCCTCTTTACCTCGTCAAGGTTAAAGGATTTGTGTGGCTCGAAGCACATTTTCCTTTCATGTATCTGGTTCTCACTTCAGTTTCTGGAGCTGCCAGAGACTGATGCTCTACATTTTCCTCCTTTCACTGCCGCTTTACATTTCATAGAATCATAGAATGGTTAGAGTAGGAAGCAACCTTAAAGATCTCCGATTTCCATGGGCAGGGATACCTCCCACTAGACCAGGTTGCTCAAAGCCCCATCCAGCCTGACCCTTGAACACCTCCAGGGATGGGACAGCCACATCTTCTCTGAGAAGGAGGTTAGCAGGCAGTTCAAGCCCCAAGCCAGACAGCAAAGTGGTTTCACCCTTCTACGCCTCCTCATCCCAGGGGCAGTGGGGTGAAGAGCTCTCCTGTGAGCAGACATTATGGTAGGACACTCCTGTCCCTTCAGCTCAGGCAGATGGGACAGGAGTGTCCCATGGCTCTCCCCCTGCTCTCCTACCACTCTCTGGAAAAGCCTGTTTCTCTTGACTTACTCTTAACAGAGCCTAAGTGTTTGGTTACCTGGACTTTTAACATTTACACTTATGATGGAGTGTAAAATAACATAAAACCAGAAATGTGAAGCCAAAAGTAAAGTATTTCTTCAGATGCAGAAAGCTCAGGAGCATCAGTAGTTAGGGAGCATGCATAACCAAGACTGTGTCCACATGGAGTTACATATAGATACATAATTGTGGGATTTATTCCACAGGGTGTGCTCTTGGATGGCTCACGCATAAATTTGATCAAAGTTACATATATGGCTATACGTTATCTCCAGCTGATTTCTCTGAACCTGCTTTGTAGGAAACACGCCCCCCACAGTCACCCACATGTGTGCCATGCTAGGTTTACGTACAGAAAAGTGTTTCCAAGAGCCTTATGCAGAACAACCAGTTAAAAAAGTCCCTTATCAGGGTGGTGTGAGGTTCTTCACGTAGCAGATTTACACATCAAGCATCCTGATGAAGCTGGTGCTCAAATAATAAGGGGAGCTGGAGAAGAATAAGCAGACTCTGTCATTTACCAGAAAGAGACTGGATGCCGGTCTGGAGCTCTTGTTGAGAGCTCCTTCTCTGTGGAAATAGGCGCGTGTAAGAGACAATCTGCATAATCCATAATAAAAAGAGTGTGAGTTATATTTTATCTCATAGTTTCTCAGTCTAACCATTTTGTTGCCTACTGCAGTTTTACTCGTGATTCTGATCATCTTCCGTTCTGCTATGACATGAGATTTTTTAAAATGATTAATCTCTGTGTAGATTCTCAGCTCTTACACGTCTGCATGCAGTGGGTAAAGATTATACATTAGATGATCGTTGCAATATTTTTGAGGTTGTACCTTTGCTGAACTTAGCAACAGGAAAGCAAATGCAGTCACTCAGAACGGGGAGGCATTTGCACAATATGCTCTAATCAACTATCCAGTTGCTGAGAGAATTATATACATATATATACATACAAATACATATCCTTTAATTAGTAATATTAAAGAGTGTAACTGTTCAGAAGTGTTTATGCTGCTTTCACAGCATCTGGTGAGGACTCCATTAGTAAATATTTTTTAAAAGAGGATCTTCCTTCCCTTTTGACCCTTCTTATATGATATTGCTAAAGTGATTAGTTCATTTTCACAATTTCCTCGCAATGTATACTCAGCTTCTTCTTTCAGCTTTTCAAGAAATACTGTCTATTTATATACCCTCCCTGGTAACAACTCTGCTCTGATCTGCTGTAGAGCTGTAGAGCAAATCAGGACCACAAACCTGCAACTTAAGCAGGACATTTTCTTGTGTGGAGGTCACTGCTACGTTGAGCAGTGGTGTTTCAGGAGCAGGACACATTTTTTTGAGCGTGGACACTGTTTTTTGAGGATATACAGGTGCACATCACCCATAGTTAGTCTGACTGCTTTCATGGTGGTGTCTACATCACTGAAGAAGGGTAGTAGAGAAAATAAGCCTCAACTGCATGGATCTATGCAGAATGAGTTAAGCAAGTTCTTCCTTATAAATTCACATTAATTCTTATCATGTTCATATGGAAACAGAAATACTTTCTTCCATGCAAGCTACTGCGTCCTTTGGAGGTAGAATCTTGACCCACATGAAGCTAGTGGAAAAAGTCTACTGAATTAAATAAAAATCACAGTCAGGATTTCATACATGGGAAATAAAAACTGTTATCTACAAAGTCGTGTGGTACCACACTTCATTGGTGCAACTTGACATTTCAGACACTTTTGCTTGCAAACACAACACTAACGCCTCTGGTATTTCTACTGAAAATCACATTTTTGGATACAGATTTTTGCTCCATGTTAATCATAGTCCTCAATTTCTTATAGCTGTATATTCTAAAATAAGAGAAGAATTTTTAAAGAATGTAAAGAACTTTAGCTAGTAAAACCTAGGGGGTTCATTTACTCTACTCTTTTATAGTGAAACAAATGAAAAGATATACAATATATTCAGTGATACAGAATGTGACAAGTGTGCTAATAAATATTAATAAGATATGTACTGGAGATGAGGTATCCCTCACAACTGAAATGTGCCATATAATCTTTGACCTTAAAGGTGTAAAAGATCCCCACATCAACCCATTCAGTTTATCCAGTGTGCACAATCATACATATCAGAACTATTATTTGTCGAATTTAATTCTATTCTTTTTTCATTTTTTTCTAAATTACTTAAAAGCTAAAAAGAAATGACCAGATTCTATGAAGTCATACAGAAAATGTTCACAAAGGATTTCCTTTAGGCTAATTTTAAACATCTAAGAGTTGGTCTTATACTCCTGGCCAGTTACTTTCTTGTGGTGAAAAAGGAAAGACAGGCTCTTCAGGCAATCATTCACCTCATTCTGATCAGGGTGCCTAGCATCAGTGAGAGGAGTTGCCTTCTCAAAGTCCTTTCCATCTTCATTGATTGGAAAGAGAGCTTAGATAACTACAATTGACCAGGTGCCAACTCTTAGATGGCTAATTTCAGGTAATATTCAGGCATATTCCATTCAAAGTGATTTTATTTTCTGTTTAGTCTTTCTGGAAATGGCTAATTAAAATAACAATTGTAACAATCCTTGTATCATTTTTTACTATTTCTACCTGGGGGTTCTGGATTATTCAAAAACCTCTTCAACTGTTTTCTCTCTGCTTTCCACAGTGTGCAAGCAGATGTGTGTCTCACACGGCTGTTTCATTTTCCATACCACTAACTTTAATCAGAGCTGTCCCTGTAGACCATGGAGCCTTTCCTCTGCACTGAACAAGTTCTGGTGACTCTCACTAGATCTGTTCCAATATGGGAATATCAGCTTTTTTTCAGACACCATGTATCTATGGCACTTTCATTTGCAGAAATGAGGCCTAAACATTTCTACTTTTATAGTGACTTGGTTATTTAAAGGAAGTCAAAGAGAGTCCCAAAATAGCTGTGTTTGACCAGACTAATTTTAGCTATATAAAGATTAGGCTGTCTCAGTGGTCAATGAGAAGAGAGCAAAATCTCCGGGTGGTGGTTTGTGCCTTGATAAGGTTGCCATCAAAGGTGTCAATGAACCTCAGCAAGTCACAGAGTCTCTCTGTTGATGCCTCAGTCAAAGTGAATGCTTCATCTTTAAAGGTCTGTTGTTAAATGAGGTGCAGCCCTTCCAACCCCACCACCCCAAACTGAGTGCCCAACTCAGTTTGACTTTTTGGGGCCTGGAGAGAAGTGAAGTGAATCCCTCTGCTACACGGAATACTTACTGTGGAAATAACTAAAGGAATCCCAGCTTTACTGGAAGGACGTATTTATCTGCTATATTTGCTCTTTTTATTAGAACATGCTACAATTGGGGTTCTAACTCAGAGAGGTTTGGATTTTTTTAATTTAAACAGAATCCACCATGCTTATTTCCTAGAAATGTTGCCTACAATTTTTGTCAAAAATATCAAGGATCATCTATACTATAGTTGTGCTCTTCTAATGGAACTATAATACAAAGGTGGCAAAATAAAACTGATTTTCCAAATTTTCCCCTTCTTCAGCTGCAGATGTATACAACAGCCCATGATATAACCAATATTTTAAAGTGCAGATGGACCTTCAACACAATACTCTGTCTAATCATACTCAGATGTCAACCATTATTATTATTGTTGTTGTTGCTATGTTTACTGCTAATTTAGCATCAGTCTTTAAAAATAAGTTCTTTTCCTTCAGTCCATGCTTCATGTGCTGGGCACATTGTTGAACTTTGCCATTGCTTTTTGTAAATAGAAAGGGCCCTGTCTTCCAGCACACTTTGTACCCCAACAAACTCACTAACAGCAAAAGATTTTACTAAGATTTCAGAATTCATGCTAACTCCAAGTCTTTCAGGGCTCAGATGTATTTGCTATCATTTCCCCACCTTTCTCATAGAAAATTCTGGGGTTTTTTATAGATTTCTTAGTTATGGCACAGTCCAAAATTTGGGCCATTATCTGTCTGGGTTTTCCCCTCTCATTTATCATCATTTTCTGCTATGTATCTGTCCAGTTGTCTTTTTCTTTCCTTTAATTTCTATTTCATGGTCCCCAGATAGAGAATGAAATATTAGGTTTGTCAAGCGTATATCATTGTTTAAATGCCTGGAGATGATGGGTTAAACAGCCCAATCAATGAAACAAACCTCCAGTGCATTGCAGCTACTGCAAGCGATGTTCCCTCTGGCTGTTTAAGACCTACCAAGTCAATAACCTATTAATATCATACTCTGCTAGGGTCAGCGCCAAACAAGTCACACGTCTTTTCAAGGCATTCAGCTTATGGGTGGATTAAATGGAAGGCTGTTGGTCCTCTGGTGGCCCTTAAAAAAAAAAATGTATTTTTTTAATCTTCTTGCATGATTAAACCTTGTTGACTGTGAAATAAATTAAAAATTAAAAATGGATCAGATGATAGTTACTGTAGCTATGTAAAGTCATAGCTGAACACAACCTGCACCACTAGTAATTCACATGGAACCATTGTTCCTCTTCAGAATCTAATTATATTTTACTACTATAGACTGCAAAATAGCAGTCAGCAAACATGACACTATCATGTGACGAAATGTTTAGTCCTATCCATGAATATAGCAAATTTCGAAGTCTTCTGCTTTTATAATAGGTCCGAAATAGAATCAGAGAATACAAATAGGTAAGATGCCATTTAAAGTACCATGCAATGTCACCATTTACAGGCCAGTTATTTTTCATACAAAAAACATTTCAACCATGAAAATTTAAGGCTGAATTTTACCCAGGGTGCACTTTTAGGTCACAGAAGCTCTCTGCATGCATCTGGAGAAAACTTTTTCCTATGATATCGAGCTGTAATTCATTGCATGAACCTGCAGACCTCACCATGTGGTTAATAAATAGTATGCCAATGTGAAAAGGGGCCATGAGACCTCTTGTGAAAGCAATATTTGTGAGAACAAGCTGGGATATTCCTAGCCCTGAAATAAATGTGCCTTGAGAAAATTATCTTTAAAATATCCAAAACATGCCTCAGCAGGCTCTAAGCAAGAAGAACTTTCACCCTGAAATGATCTGTTGGATTAATTTGTAGCCAAGGTTGCACTTGGGGTTCCCATTAAGTTGCCTACTTCCTGGCCCATTGTGCCCCATTCTGGGCTAGAACTGAAAGAAATTTTTCAGGCTTCCTTGTCACAAGCCTCTCCAAGTGTGAGCACAAGAAAGTGTCACTGGGAAGACATTGCTGGGAGGCATCAAAAGAGATCCCGCTGCCCTCCCACATGTCATTAACAAACCATTCAATTCAAGGTGGTTAGCAGGAAAATTAATCACCTCCTCATGGGTTCTTGCTAAGGTCACAGAACCAAGGAGCCTGGGTCACTGCACATATCCTGTCCAGACCCTGTGGTCCCAGCCAATATTCACACTACAGCCATGTGTGCAACGGGGATTTTAATTGTGTCCTGGAAGAGTACTGTGTTACTGGATGCTGGTGTAAGAGAAGCATCCTATTCCAGTCCTGATTTTGTACGTTGTTTTCAAAACACAGGTCCTCTCACTTGGGAGAGTTGCTTTTCATTCAGGATGTCTTAGACAGAAACCAATGAGAAGGAGGATAGAAAGAGATTAAAATAGGTGCAAATTCAATTCCAGATCAGGCCTTACATCTGATGTGCCCTCAAGAAGGGTGAAGGTGAAAGTATCAAAAGGTTGAGGCCCAGTCCTGGAAGTTGTTGACTAATTCAGTTCGGTACAGCAAAGCATTACGTTTAATGACAAGGAATAATTTCACTGGCTTCAGGAATGAATGCTGAATGAATGCCAAACTGGTGGTTAAGGTCTCCTTGTAAACACCCTTCAAGGCTCAGTCTCTTAATTAAAAATAAATAAATAAAAAAGCAGCCAGATCAACACAGAAAGCAAAGAAATAAACAGCACATTCAGCCTTCTCCTCACACGAGAATTTACACAGGGTTCAAAATACATTGGCCCAAATTAAGCAGAAAAGAAAGAAAAAGTACCTATCTCATCCCTGATTATAAAAGAAGAACTTCAGGGGCTCACGGTAAAGCCTTCTGGCAGAAAGAAACTTCAAAATCTATCCTTTTTTTCCCTTAACTGAGAACCCCCTTTGAAGTACACTGCAAAGGATTCTGCCTGTCCCCAGAAGCCCTGTGCAGTGCCGCTAGCCATCAGCTCCCACCACTTCTGAATTAACATCCCACAGACACTCCGAAGGAGCAGCACACCTACATTTCCTAGCAGATAACTTATTTAGTACACGAGCTCCTGTTACCCACCAGGCCAAAAGAAAAAGCACTGTACCCCTTTGGTATTATCCCTGAGCCCCAAGAGGAGGGATCAGCTCTTCCATGAAACATCAAATAACACGTTGCAGGCACAGTGGATTTGTGCGTGTGTGTGACTAGGTTGAGTAATTTACACAATGCTCCGTGGTAGAGTTGGGGGCCCCATTGCTTCACTGCTGGGAAGGTTTGCTCTCTGCATCCCTCCAAAGCTTAGCTTTCATGAAAGCACTGCGCCAGCCCAAATTTCTCCCCTTTATTTCAGCTGTACTGGAAGATTGGTTCATCTCATCACACTTTTGTTTCTGATTATTATTTGTTTTCTGATTATTTGACAAGGGCAGCAGCACCCAGTGCTCACAGGGGTTTCTTGGGCTCCACTCAAGAGGCAGATTTCTCCCCACACCCACTGCAAGGCCCTGCTCAATACCAGCCACAAACATGAGATGTGTGAAACTGAATTAGGCAAATGGTTCATCTAGCCTTTTTGTTTTCTGCAGGAGCAAACACCAGAGTCGACTTCAAGAAACAAACAGAAATACAGAAATGTCGTATCCTGGGTAATGGCTAAATATCCTTCTCAGATGCAGTGTCTTCTGAAACTAGAAAATGCATGGGGTTTTTTCCTGCCCTGCCACAGAAAATAGAAGTTATTATCAATATCGTTAATTTATACTGACTAATACCAGGGTGTTTGCATGAACAATAAATTCTTTCTTTGGATCCTTCCAAATTCTTGGCCTCAGTAGCATCTTGATGTGGAGCCAGTGGAAGTTTTCTCTACCCACCCAAGGAAGCAGGGAAGTCGCATTGCTAGTGCTGTTGCCTGCTGCACCAAGGAGAGAAAAATATATTTTGGAAGTTTGTACTGACCAGTCAAGAAGGTCAACTGAATGATGGCCAGGTCTCTGTGACTGAAAGTGTCTGTTCTCCTTTTACCCACACAGGTATTTTCCAGGTTGTCAGAGAAGACAAAGTCACCTCAAAGACACTTCATTAGATCATCTCTGAGGATAAGGACCTTCACTGTTATAACTTAGCCATACCATCACAAAGAAGATCAACACTGAGGTAGGGTAGACAAGGAGCTGCACCTAAAATGTTTTATGCCTCTCTGTCATGGCTGCATTTGCTCCAAGGGCTACCCACAAATGTGGGCACTGGTAGTTGACCTATTATAAATAAAGGCTAAACATTTTAGTCAGCTTCCAACTTTGTGTTGTATTGATGGGAGGAAGTTCCCAAGGAACAGCTGGCACCAAAGAGTGTTCCTTTCCTGCAGGCTGCTGCAGTCATAGGGATTTCAGAGTACACCACCATCCCTTCCAATCCCACTCTATGTATTTTCCAAATATCGCCTGTCCCTTTGCTGGGATGAAAGCCAGGTCCATGCAAGCAGCTGAGATCTACTGCTATTTCCCTTTTGTATGTTATTTGCCAAATGTATTAACTGCAATCCCAGTCAGGCAGAACTAAACCTGCCCTGAGAGTGCGGTGATGTTTCCAGTAAGATGAAGTCAGTGAATGATATGTTTATATGTGCTGATCTTCTTGATCCTAGAGGTCCGTTCAACCTTTTGGAGTTTTCCTTGTGAGCCCTGTTTTTTCCCCTGTCTGCTGCCTTCCCTCATTTCAGTGCAGTGATGCCTTTTCCATGCTGGGTCATGGACCCTTTACTAAAGAGCTCTAAGGAAACGTGGTCCACAGCAGTAGCATTCAGAGAAACCATTAATCCTGTCATTTAGAAAGTTTATGTTCTCATTGAAGTTTTTCACATCTGAAATATATGTCTTTAGTCCAGTTTCAAGGCAAATAACCAGCACATGGTAAGGACAGTGTGAAAAAAGTCCTTGAATTCATGTTAAAATAGTGCACATCACTTTGATTTCCACCTCATTTTGGACGCTTATGGGCTCCACAGTATTTTCTTTTCCCTTCTGCAATTTATTACGTTTACAGGGAGATGCTTTTAAATATTAGTGTTCTAGAAAGCAAAGTGGTGGCAGATGTCTTTGTAAAAAAAGCAAACTACTTCCAAGAATTAAACAAAATAAACATATTTGGTCAGTGTGTCCTCTGTCCCACCTGATGTTGGCATTTCTGCACAGTGAAAACAGGCATTTTATTCTGAGCACCCTCAAGGACCTCTGGGGTTAAGATTCTGCTTGTTACAGGGAAAATCAGCTGATGACACTTCAGTGAAGGGTTGATTAAAACTCAGCTGGGGAAATATTTATTGTTCACCTTGTCCAGAGGCAAGAGTCGCGGTCACAGTCTTGGTTCAGACATTGGTCTGTCAAGGATGGCCAGGAGACCGTCAACAATGGCCCTGGGAGTCTGACACCAAGAAATGAAGTCTCAGATGCTTTACCCTGTGCCAACACAGTTAGTGCAACTCTGCCATTCAAAGAAAGCTTTTTATTCTTCTAGAAAATCATAAAAATTGGTCTGAATTCCAGGTGAATCCCAGGAATAGAAATTCCTGCTCATTTAGGCGTTTGTCTACAGAGGAGAAAGAACTGAAATAGGTACTTCTGGTTAAATATCTCATCAGGGGAATAGGTGTTGTGGGAGTATTTCAAAGAAAGGAAACTTCCCAAACATAAGAGAATAAAATTGGGTCACCCATCATGAGGGTCTAGGCAGCCGGTGTGCCCAATGTGTTTGCTAGTTTCAGCTCTGGACTTCTCATCTTTTGCAGAACAAACAAGACATGTCCATCTCCTTCTGTGTTGGTAGGACTTTGGCCTCTAGTTCTGCACGTTAACAGTCATGGTGATTCAGATGGAGTTGTTTCAAATAACCTGTGCATCGTATTTGTATAACAGTGGTGACACAGTGGTGCATGCATTGCACGTGTTTCATCATTATATATGCTTTGTATATGGTTTTATTGAAAAGTAAAGCAAAGAGAAGAAAAGAGAACAAAAGAGAAATAGGGTTTATGCTACAAACTTTCATGAACATTCTTTTTGACAGGTATCACTAATGCATTATTTTAAATCCAGATATTTTTGTTATGTACGAGTTATGGCAGCATCATCGGGAAAAAGCCATGTCCACAGCACTAAATGCAAGGTTTGGAACATCTAGGGTTGTCTGCGTTTTTTTTTTTTTCCTGTGCTTTATACTCAGCGGGTTTTGATTATGATGTCCTTCTCGTATTAAAAAGGAAGCTGTTGTTGAGTGTAATGTGTATAATGACACCACTTTCATTGTAATGCAGAATGCATAGCTTCAAGTGTTTGCAACACTTTAGCCAGTTCCTTTCAAATTGAAAACAGACACAGAGCCATTCTGAATGCAACCTGCTAGGTCCAGCCACCAATCTTGTGGCTGACACCTCTACAAACAGCTCAGCATTCCCCAAAGTTGAGGAAACTTGTAACAGGCTTGCACTTCGGTGCCTCAAGTTTTAAAAGTAATGTGCAAATGGTGATTTCTTTCATAAATCGCATTAAAGCAAAAGATTGGTTTTCCTAGGGAGAGAAGCATGGTCATTTTTCACAAATCGAAAGCATCTGGTCCAAACAGAGCAGTGCATTTAATATATCACTATTTTATTCATGTCATTTGTAAACAGAAAAATATCCTTGGCAACGTCGGTATTTTTTTCCCCTCTTTTGCCCTTTAAAAAATGCTTATAAATTAAGCTTCCTTCTGCATCTGTGAGCTTGAACTGAAGGGCAGAGACCCTTCGAAGTAATACGAGGCACACAGTTTTCACACCCAAAGCTCACCAAGGGCAGGTTGTATGGACCGAGCCCCAGGGGATATATTCCATATCCCGTCTCTCCAGAGGCAGGGAGCCTGTCTGCTGGAAGAAGAGTTGGGAACTCTCACAGTCTCATCAGCGTTTTTCTCTCCCCCCTCGATGGGGGACTGTCCCTGGTGGGGGAGGAATCTCCTACCAGAGGCTGAGTGCTCTGATGTCCCTCAGCTCAGAGCCGGGGCAGCACCTCTGCCACCCGCAAACACCAGCACCTAAAGAGCCACGCTGTGCCAAACCCGTGCAGCAGATACTAGAGGGGGTCACTAAAGCAGCCAAATGTCAGGGAAACATTTTGACTGGAGAATCACCATCCATTTGCTTGCTCCCTGGTTTCTGAGGCTAGTGTCCAGACCTTGGAGAGGAGCTTCCTGGTGCATAATACAATGTAATGGACAAGGCAACCCTAGTAAGAGCTTTTCTGGCGTTTCTGCCAGGATCTGTTTTATGTTCATTGTCATTCAATACCTTTAACAGTGCTCTGGAAGGAAATATAAATTATTTGCAGTAAAGTTTACTAGAGATTCAAAGTTGGTGAAGTCCTAAATTAATGATAGAGGCAGGTCAAGCGAACAGAGCAATGTACGTTGGTTGATAAACTAGTCTCCTTTGAACATTAGATGTTATTGATATTTCCAAACATGATGTAATGCATCTCAGAACAAACAAAAACATTTTTAAAAAAGAATTTTAGATTCACAAGATGCAAATCCCTTGGCCCAGACTACACTGACCCTAAAAACTCTTTTAATGTCCATATGACATACCGTTGCAAATCTCCCAGTCCAGTGCTTTGGCTGTGAGGAATAGTAAATTTAAAAGCAGAGGAATATCAAACAGGGCAGCGAATCGTGTCTAAATAGCACCACTGAGAACAATACTGGAATATTGTCCCTGTTCTTTCAGCCACTTCTAAAAAGATGTAGGAAAAATGTGAAAAGAACCCAGAAAACTATGACAATTCATTTGGAATTATGGAATATTCCACTCTGTGGTAAGAAATAAGATAATTCGGTGTGTTCAGTTTCTTCAAAGAAGGGTAAGGACAAATTTATGATGACATTTAAAGCTCTACCTGTTGAAAAGAAGGAAACTTTGCTGGTAGCAGATCACTCTCTAACGCAGCAGAGGAATAACAATCAGAACTGGAAAACTTGATCTTCACAAATGCTGATTCAAAATAAAGGACATTTCTTTAACAGTGCCAGTAATTAACTAATCAAACAATTATAAAAGGATGTGGTAGGCTTTTGAACTCCGTGGAGTATTTATCTGTTCGTTGCAGAAATTACTAATGAATATCTCCAGATAGCCCCCACACAACCCTGAGGTCATACAGTCAGACCACTTCCACAGATAGTTGACTCTTTTGTCTCCTCTTGTTGCCCAAAGAGTCATTTGTGCTATTGGGCACACCTTAGTGTATTAACCCAGCCTCTAAGAGATAGATACAACATAAATGCATTGCTTTTGGGTTGCTTGCTTATTTTTATTTCGATGCCGTTTTAGTCTTTTTTCTTAATATTTTAGGAGAAATGAAAGCCAAGGATTTGCTCAGGGAGGGTTGTATATTTTTGGGTAAAAAATATAAATATATGTTGGATAGAGAATAACCAACTTCTAGAAGATGAATAGTTCTTTACCTGGTCAGGTGGGGAAGGAGCTGTATTTCCCTGGGTGTACAAATCCCCCTCTCACAGCAGGTGCACAGGGAAGTCAATTCCACAGAGAGGAAAAAATGAGAGGGGTCTCTGGTAACTTAAGCCCCCCCAAATCACTTGACAGTTGCCACAGAAAAGCTTAACTTTTTCTAAGGTTTTCTAAATTACAGCATTTGGAAAGGCGGACGTGGGGAATGGCTCCTGATGCAGCCCTGTGGTCCATTTAGGTTTCTGAACATACAAATAAACTCTGAAGCTGCCAGTCTTTTAAAGGTAGCTGTACAGTAACTGAGAGCTTGTCCTCTCACCCCTCTGCCCCGTTCCCCTCTCCTCCCCTTACTAAGAACATGTTGTAAGACAAATCGCTGTGGAGAGCCTATCTTTTAATCAGGCTCTGAACTCTCCATATGACCGTGTGTTTGCTGGGTTTGATTTTGGTTTGCATTTTCTTTTCCCTCCATAAAATACTCCAGGGATATCAGGTACCCAGTCTTCAATGGGTTGGTTGGTACTTGATGTCACTGGTCTCAGAGCTATTCACTGTGAATAATGTTTGGTCCTTTTTTATTTTAATTGCTGGAATGGCTGTGGATATAAGTTGCTCAACACAAAAGGGTGACAAATAATGATGAAAGACACTAGAGTGCTCTCATGTGTAGCTTGGACCAGAAGGAGAAAAGAGATTATTGCAGCTGAACTGGTCACATGGAATTTGCTGGACCTGCCTGCTCCCACCCCCTCCAGCCCCTCTCCGGGAATAGTGCTCTTACAAGCTAAGAAAGACACAGTTGGCAGAAAAAAAGAAAAAAAAAAAAAAAGGAAAAAAAATTGATCCCATTAACAATGACCTTTAGAAATTTCAAGGACATAACGCTGCCTTTGTGAAGTGTAAACAGATGCATTGTCAAATAGTTAAAGAACAGAATTGCTCCTGGATCTGTCATTTACCTCCTCATGAACTGGAGCTCCAAACTGTAAAGAGCCAGGAGGAAACCACGGCAGCGTGATTATACAGTTAAAGAGACAAATACTTATGTTGGTCTTCTCAGCGATTGATATTTCTATTATATTTTTAATTAACATTTTAATCCTTTAAAATCATTTTAATCCTCGGGAAGCATGTTACAGAGTGAAATCGTTGCTATGAAAAGTGTCAAACAGATAATAGCTAAAATTAATGGTTTTGTGATATATCAAGTTTTCAAATTGTTCTTTTATTAAAAGAGCCTGACATTTTTCATTACAGCGAGCAGGGCTTCCTGAATAAAAAGTGAGCGTGTACCCCAGATTACAGAACATTTAACTATTTGCACGATAGAGTCCTCATCCCAGTTTTCCTCCCATTCGAAACGGTTGCCCACAGACTAGATAGATAAATATCTTTTGCGGTGTGCAACCCCGGGTGTCCCACTCCCCTCTTCCCACTCCTCCTTGTTTTGCCCAGGGCTCTTTGCAGCCCGCAGAGCCCTTTCCCATGCAAGGAGGAGGGCAGGGCTCGGCCAGGGGCTTCACTCAGCTCAGCCCATGGCCATCGCACGCCCATGTCTCTCCCTCCTTCCTGGCTCAGAGTGCCATCGGCAGTTTTCTCATTTAAGCGCTTAGAGGCAACCTCTGAAAGGCTGGAGCTCATAATAGGATAAATAACTGTGTGCATAATTATGAAAACACTTCAGCAAGTGGATCCGAGCTGCCACGGACCTCATCTTTAGACCTTTCCAGACGCACACGCACACACAATTCCTTCTCTCGCAGTCAACGCTCTTCCTTCCTCTCCGAGGGCAGTACACACAGAAGCTGGCACACACAAACTGCACACCTCCTGCTCACTGGCAGCCGTCCGTAGCTGCACCTACGGGTTGCAACCCACAGGAAACGCTGTGATTGTCTCAAAGGTAAAATAATAAAAGCCATTCCCCTGAGAACCAGCCTTAATCCCTTTCAGAGTTTGGTCTTTGATGCGTCATCTTGTCAAGCAGAGTGTTGGCTCGGCGGTGAGCAGAGTCCTCCTCTCGATGTTCCACGATGGATCACAGTGGATGCAGTTGCTCTGCAGGTTTTCTTCTTTCTGCTTTTTCTTCTTGAGACAGAGAGTAAAACATTTCCTGGGGGTCGAAGAATTCGAGAGAATGAATGATCTCGTTAAAAACTGTTGATTGCCAGCAGATGTGCTACCGGGTATGTGTTGGATAATACGGGGCCTTTTGAAGAGGTCCGTCTTTTGTGCTGGGGAGGCCCCTGTAATAAGCCGTGTGTAATGAAACCACAAGTAATAAGCTGGCCAATATTTAATGTCTGGGGTCACCAATTAAGGCAATGCATGAAACGTTGCAATGAAATGTTTCCCCAACGCACCCTACCTCTGTTTGGGTCTACAAAGCTCAATTAGGCACTCGAGCGAGCCAGTAAGGGTTTGGAAATCTGTCTGAACAGAAACTTGGATAAATACTTTAAAGCATTGGATCACTCCTCCAATAGACGTGGTTTATTATCCATCTCTGCCATTAATTTGCTGAGAGCCCCTGAAGGACACATGAGTTCCTCCTCTCCTTCCCAAAAGGAGGGCAAATGGTGTTTAGGTTCCCTAGAACACCTCTGTGACATGCCACACACAGCCAGCCTGGGGTGGGCATGCTCTGGCTGTGCATGAGTGCTCACCTCTGCACCCAGGGGACTCGGGCTCTGTGGCACCAAAGCCTGAGGGCAGCGAGATGGGCAAAAGAAATGTCCTCTTGGAGAGGGCACCAACACAAAACTGGAAGGATAAACAACCAGATTCACAGCTGGTATCTTCACTGGTCACTGGTCACCAATTCCAGTGAAAGTCAATCCTAACCGAGTCACATTCTCATAAAGTTGGTGCTAGATCTTTCCAGGGAAGTCACATCATACCCAAAACCTTCAGCCAAATTTAGCCCATTTTAGCCCTTATAGGGAGCCATGTGCCACATTGGTCATTACATCCATGATGCCCAAGCTGCCTCAGCCACCAGCTAGTTTTCTGATGGTGTCAAAGTTGTCAGGTTTGACCTCAGGAGCCGTGCCTGGGTCAGGGTCCTGGCAGCAGAGGTGTCCTTACCACCAGTACTGCCATGGGAGTGTGGCAACTTGAAGCACCACCAAGCCCTGGGTTAAACTGGGCAGTCAGGGGGGCAGGCAGCTAGTCGCTTTCCTTCCAGGCTCCTTGAGTCTGGATTTTGGTACCTCCTACCCTTTCAAGGTCAATGCAGTGACCTTGAGGGCAGGCTATAAGGTCTGTTTATTTTCCCAGGCTCTCTCTTGCGGTGGGAGTGGGGTGAGGGGGGGCTGTGCTGAGAGAATGGCAGGGAGAAGGTAGCATCCTTAAGGGGATGAGACAGGGGGGATAATTCTGCTTGTGGCTGTACACAGCTTTCACTACAGGGTAGAAACTTAATTAATTAAGACTCTTCCTGAATTAAATAATAAACACTCATACACTGAAATCAGGCCACAAAATCAAATGTGGGTTAAATCCAACATTGCCAACAGCAAGATAATTTTTTACCTAGGAAGGAATTATTCCAAAATCAAAATGAGGAAGTAGCAATGTGTTGGCTTAAGAAAAATAAACAAATTTTTATTTTTTTTTCTCATACAAAAAGTGTGCAGAACATTAAGTAAATCTCACTTTTAGGAAACAGTAGTGCAAATTCCCCTTAATCCACAATGTCTGACCTAACTTGGGAGGAGGGGAGAGATTTTCTTGATTCCCAGCAAAGATCTTTCTTGCCTTACTCTTTATTCCTCCATACAGTGAAAGAAACGTGAGGGGCTGGAACGCTGGGAAGGAAAAACAAAAAAGGAAAGGAAAGAAAAAAAAATAAGAAGAAAAAAAAAAAACCCTCCTTCTTTGTGTCCTTATCCCTTATCTCTCCCGATGCGTGCTACACGGTGCAGCAAAGAGCAGGGACGCTGAAGCCGAGCCCAGAAATCCGACTGGATCTGAGGACGCCCCCAGTAAACAGGGCGGCACAAAAGTCCATTGTGCTATGAGATAACTGCGGGGCTGAATGGGGGAGGCTGTCACGGGGGGGATTGTTGGGCCAGTCACCATCGGATCACAGTCGAGGCCTGAATTCCTTTATGGTTCATCAGGGCCTGTTGGTACCACAGAAAGTGTCATGATCCTTTTTTTTTCACTGGGGCCAGATGGTGTCCTTTTTTGAGGCCTTTCCTAATGCCCGGTTTTCCACATGTAAAACTCCTGGGAAAATGACCTAACTCACAGCTGCTTAGTGAGGCTTGAGCAGGTCTTTAGAAAGACTTCTGTCGGGGAACAAGGCGGCCGTACCACTCTGGGGGGAGCAGGGGGAGGCCACAAACCTACCCCTCGCCAGCTAGATTTAAGCGGAAATAAAAACCCCTTCCTGGGCCGCGGCTGGCTGGAAAGGTAAGGCTGCCAGCGGCCGCCCCGCTCCCTTCCCCAGCGAGCAGATGGCCTGAATAAAACAAAACACACAAAAAAAAAAAAAAAAATTTAGAATGTGGTCCAGAAGGGTCGGGAGAGGACAAAAAGTGAGAGGTTCCCCAGACCGCGGCGGCCGGCCGCCCGGGGAGAGGGGAGGGACCCGCCGCTGAAAGGGGCCGAGGGAAAGTAGGAACTTTTGATGTGGCCGGGGCCATGGTCGCCGGCGGTGGCGCTGAGAGATGCCCCCGGGAGCAGTGGTCCCGCAGGTGCAATGATTTCAGAGCCAGAAGCCCTTTAGATTAATAACATAATGCCTGTCCGGAGGAGCTCTTCCAAGGCTGCAAGGGACGCAGAGCTGGAAAGCTTCCACGGTGGTGCTTGTTTTCCCCAATCAAGGCATTAACAATAATTATCTTGATAACTTTTAGCCACAGCCATTGACCTTTTAGCCTCCACCGTACATCACTGTATCAGGATGTTTTCACTTGCCCTGGCTTTGCCGGGGAATTTTTTGTGGTGGGTTTATGAAAGCATCCCTATCCATCCTTTGCAGCTGAAGCGCTTTGTTTCCAGCGGTACATTTCCTTAGTCTGTCAGTGTGTCTCCAGCTTTTCCAAGACACCTATCCTACAGGTTCTCCAATGGTGTTTTTCACAAGCTCGCACATAGATGGGCTCAGTGTAAATATTAATGGTCAATTTTTATTTTATTTGCCCTGTGACTATTTTAATCCCAGTGTTACTTACATCTCTCCTCATATATTTTAAAGTTCAAAGTGAGTATGGGAAGCTCCAATAGCATTTCTTTCCTGGACATGGCTGTCTGAGGAATTAAATAGAGATGACTGAAAAGTAGCCATAATTGTTCAGGGGAAATTGCAGGGGGAGAAGGCTCTCATAAAAAATGTTATTTTTTTCAAGTCAAAACTAAAAGTCAAAACTGAACAATTGTGCTAAAACTCTTTCAGTGGTGATACTTTAAAAATCAAATTTGGTTTCAAATATTTAATTTCTGGAAAAAAAAAATGCAAGAAAGATGCTTACCCCAACATTTTCCATTTTTAGACTTGCAGAGAACACTTCTGTGAATGTTTTTCTTTTTTGTCTATAATCTTTTTTTTCCCACATTTTTTTTACTTCAAGCAGAATCCCAATCCTCATTTTTTTTGATTTTGCAGTCAGACCTGAGTGCAAAAGAAATACACTATTTGATCTCAGGTAGGTATTGTTCAAAGGTTTTTTCTTGCGCTTGTTAAGAATACAAGTTAACTTTGTTACAGAATATACATCCAGGGCATAGAAAGATGATATAAAATAAAACAAGTAATTTTTCAATCTCACCATCTCAGCTAAAAGAATAAAAGATGCAAGAAGCTTGTGTAAAGATAACCCTGGTTGCTCAGAGAAGGGCCATTTTTTCGGTGCTGCCTGTGTCCGAAACTTAAACAAAAACAACCCAAAAGTGTTTGGCGATCGCCGTGCTGGAGCATCTGCCTGTGACCCCAAAAACTACTGACATCCATGAGTTTCATTTCTCTTTGGTAACTTGCAGATTATTGATTTTATCGTTTGCCTGACATTTCACAGCGCATTGCCTCACTTACAGAAATGTTCGGCATTTACACTGTGATGTGAACTGCCATAAAGTGAGGTAACATTCCATAAAATCCTAAGGGGAAAAACACTTTGATGAGATGCAGTCCAACTTGGAAGGACTGTATTTTTTCTCAAGCTGTTCTAGGCTCGCTCACCCTGAAAAAGCACATTTCGGAAGGGACAAGGTAATTTTAAATAAGGACTGCTGTTTCGAAAGGAAAAAGGAAAGTCTTTTCTCGTGACAGGAACAAGAATCATTATCGGTGTGGAATGTAAAAAGGACTAAAATGCACGTGTATTTGCTGTGCTCCATCTTCAGAAGAGCAATGAAGTTTGAGAGAAGCAGCTTGTGGTTTACGCTTTTGATCTGCTCATTCCCCTTTTTGTTTTAAAAAGTATCACTCGGCCTGAATGCCCCCAAGAAATGAGGCGGAGGCATCCGGCACGTACTTAGGATCTGTGTCTTGCAACAGAAGGAGCCTGAGAAAGAGAGCCAGCCCTTCTCCTGCTGGGCCAGTCACATGCAGTCAGGCTTTTGCATAGAGCCAGCCTTCTGTCTCCTTCCTTTCAGGGACAGAGTAACATTTTGTAGTGACACAAAGAAATTCTTCCCTCTCTTGATCATAAAGACCCACAGCGCTAGATCCTCTTCATCAACTGCTCTTTTCTTATGGGACATGATATATTTTATTTACATATGAATTGATTGGTTTGTCCAGCAAACTTGGAAAAGTCCAGTGGTTCACAAAAACACAAACTATGCTAGTTGGAGTCATTGCTGAAACTTGAAGAAAACAGCTATCGCGCCGCTTTGCTTAATTCTCTGTGATCTGTATCCTCTCCATTGTACTCGTTAGTATTGTGCAGGGATCAGAGGAGGGATGCAATTAGTTAGATTTTGTGGGTAACAATGCAGAAAAGTAAACTACAATGAAATTATAACAACAAATGAAATCACAGTGTTTGGCCACGTTCTTCTTCTTTTTTCTTTTTTTTTTGGAAAAAGATGCCTATAAAATACTTGACTTCTCATTGCCTTTGAAAGTGGCTGTGTAGTTTCTGATAGCCTGCAGATGCACCCTAGTGAGCTCTCAAAGTCTCTCCCCTGTCCCTACAGGTGTGGGTACGATACCCACATGCATTTCTTTCCAGACTCTGCTGTCATTCCTCATACTTTCCATATGCTCCTACTAGCAGGATGCAGCTTACCAACAACTGCGTGGTGTGTAACGTAGGAGGAACCGCGACAAAGATAAACTACGGGGAGATTTCCTGGCTTCATGAGTTTTCTCCCCAGTCCAATCAGAAGCCTCAAATGAAATTACTAGGCAGAATTAGAAGAAAAACAAAAGTATTCCTTCATGCACGGCATACTCAGGCTCTTTGTACCACGTTACTCCTTCCTAGAAAAGGATGTGGAAGCCAAATGGGCTCAAAAAGCAACTGTGCAAAGCCAGAAAAGAAAAGTCCAGTGGATATCACGTCTGTGTCAGGAAATTCCAAAATTATAGAGAGCTGAATGCGGAGAGACTCTACCATGGGAAGGGTCATTCTGTGCTGTCCTCCTCATAATCTTTCCCGAAGCAGTCATTACGAGACACTGTCAGGGACAGGAGCAGAAGGACCTTTGGTCTGACTCCATACAGCTGTTCTCTTGTTCCTCTGTTCTTATTTTATTCCACCAACAGAGTCTATTTTTATTCTTCTCCCTAGAACTGTGGCCAGCACACTGGAAAGGATTTTACTAGGAATCCAGACTGCTGTGACCCCATTTGTGGTACTCACAGGGACACTTATTTTCTTTCTGCTTCTGCACAGAGGAGCTCTGTCAGAGATGTTCTCTGTCTTCCCCAGCTCAAGATGCTGAAACTCATTATGACCAAGAGGCAATATACTCATGGGCCTCAGTGATTGTCCTGTAGGCATCAAAACAGCACTAGTGCCATAACATGCAGTAGTTGGACACCTATGTAAAAACTAAGGGTGGCTCCTCACCAAAATGCATCTATCACCAGATACCTTATATTGAGAAATTTAATAAATGCACTTATTTGATTCACAGGAATGATACTTCTTAAAATAACCCCAGTGTTTAGGACTCCTTTCCTTTCTGCTGACAAGGATGTAACTGGAAAATATGAGCCTGAAAGTCATGGTTAAAATCTGTCATAAACGTGATAAATCTGTGCTGGAAAATGCCAAATAACTAACCTTCACACACTTAAGTCCCCACTCAATCCAAGCAAAGGACCAGGCTTAAATTCTGTTTCAGCCTTGTTTCCCATCTCATGTTTATGGAGAAAGCCCATGTCTAGCAGGGAGCATCATTCATTACATAAAACCATTCAGTTTTATTCTAAGAAGAGAATAGGACATGATGCTGACCTCCCCACTAGCAACTTCACAGGACATTCAAGAAACATATTGGTAGTGGGCTTCGAGCGTGCGCTGGGGATAGATAGCTCCAGAAGGACTCGTATCTAAATTTTCTATCCTCCAGGATTGCGCGGTGGTATTTAACCTCTGTGCTGCAGATGGTTCTTGGTACGACTGTGCAGGAATTCTGCCCGGTGTGGTGGGTGACACGTCTCATGCCTGGGCATGACAATACTCAATCAAGGAGGTGGCAGAGCAAGGGCTGGGAGCAGAAGGGGCTGAGGCAGATGAGTTGCATGCTGAGTTGATCTCCACTCCATTCAGGCAGTAGGTGGGCAGCACGATTCCCATCTAGCCCCAGAGCAGTCTTTGCAGCAATGGAGGCAGAAATCACATTTCCTCAGTATCCACACGAGTGGCACCGTGTGCCCAGGCCACAGGTCCCTGGCTGCCGTGGGCAGGCCTGCTTGCCATGGATGGGTCCTGGCAGCGCTGCAACCTTCCATCTAATGCCAGGTGAGATTTGTAGGAAATGCAACACAAGCTTTGAGAGCCAATGAAGAGCGGTCCTCAGTCTCTACACAAAGTAATACAGTCGCCAAACACACACGCCCTTCAAATCCCAGACTTATTCCAAATGAGCTGGAAATTGTCCTAAACCAGAACTTCAGCACAGGCTGTCTCCAAAATTTGCAGAAGCCTGGCAGCAAAACCATGGTTTTGATCTCTCTGATAACTTGACAAGCTCCTGTATCCAAACAACCAAATTTAGGAAAGCCTGGATTTCTATGTGAGCGCTGCCCTTCTGATGGACAAATCCAGCCTTTGTTACTGGATAAATTTACATATTGCTGATGTAAATTAGCCACAATGACTATATGACCATCAAATCAGCAAACCGCACCGGTGTGCAACGAGTACTAGCAACAAATCAAGCCTTAAATGCCTTTGATCATGGATCTCAGTCTATTAGAGTACAGGTTATGCACCCCGGTGAAGACTCCTGGTGTGGCATTCTGCAGCAAATAAATACCATTTTTTGGTTGCTAACCTGTCTTCTTGGTATCTCGCCCAGGCGGAGAGATCCCATCTGGGTTTATAAGAATAAGCAGTTTGATTTGGAATTTCATAACATACTTACATGTCGCTCACATCCCTCTGTTGAGCTAAATTGATCTTTTTTTCTTCTCATTTCCTGGGTAGATTGCATTTGGTCTATGAGTAAACACAGTGTAGCTGCCCCCTTTTCCCAGGCTTTCTAATGAGAATGTGCTGTCTGATCAGGTGCATGCACTCTGCTGTCATTTGCAGCCTGACCTGCGGGTCAGAGGTGATTTGAGCAGGCTCAGGGATGCATACAAATCACATCCTCTTGTCTGTCTGTTTTGTTGACTGGTTCTCCTCAGGGTCATGGCTATCTTAAGTAGCAGCCTGAAGGATAAAGTGCGCCCTGTCTGAGCTGTAAAACTTTGACTTTGGACCAATTGCATCTGACACACAGCAGCATGAGGTTTGGTTTAGCCTTTGGATTCAGAACAAATCACTGGCTATCAATAGCTGATAGTGACATGCAGTTTACTGAATGTCCCCTTTTCTCTGGCAGCTGTATATTCTTTGGGAGAAACGGATGTGTTTTTAAGTTTCTAAGGTCATGTTTTAAATATGATGTTGCACACACTCCATTAGAAAATAGGCGTAGCAAATAAATAAATAGCTAGAAAGCGTTATGCTCTTTCGTGAGCTTGCTTTTGAGCTCCCAGGTGGTGCACGGTACGGGGGGGGGGGGGGGGGGGGGATAGATGTAAAATGGCATAAAACTGACCTACTCATAGAATGAAAAATTTTTAAGATTAGCACACTTACTAAAAACCATTCAGGAATGATACTGGGGAACAGCCATGCAGAATAAAACACTCTGTGTCCCCAGGACTGATGTACTGCAGGGAGTTTCTTTGCCACCATGGTTGCTCTGGCACGGCAGCCCATACCCTGAGTTACAGGCACAGGAGCAAAGTGCCCTCTTCACACCACCACACTTACTGATACAACAAACACCTGCTCCTGCCAAACCCAACCAAGGGGGAAGTTTTTAAGGCCACCAAGCAGTCATCAGAGAGTTATGGCTTTCAGCTGGCTTCAGCAGGAGGGCCAGATTCAGAGCAGTGACCTGGAAGCAAGAGGCTCTGTGTCACCTCCGTGGGTTTCTTGGCCCCCTAACACTTCACTTATTAAAAGGCAACTCCAGGACCGTGTCAGTGTCCTGTGCCTCCACAGCATCATACCAAAATATCCAGCCTGCCTTATATGCATGGGAGTGGATTTTATGCAAAAGGACCACCTTTTTAGAGGTCAGAATTCTATTTATCCTATCTCTATTAATAGTTACATTACTTTTGTCAACAGTTTTATCTGTTTCATTTTCTCAGCTCTGCTGTCACAGCACTGCTTCCAAAGTTTTGCCAAGTGTGTGCTGCAGAATTATACTGAGGGGTAGTTTGTGTTCTCATCATACTGTGACTTGGTAGAAAAAAATAAAAGATTTTATTATCATTATTATTATTAAAGGAGCATAAGTGCCACTATAAAACCAGAATAGCTGAGGTGCCACTTTCAGGAACTATCAGGTTACATTTGACATTTTATCGACTGATAGAGGTTATCCAGGACTTAGGAAGTTTTCATAGACCATGTGTTTAGGGCTCACAGGTTGTAAATAAACAGCCCTGCCAAACATTTTCCACCAAAACATTTTTTTTTTCAATTGAGCAGCCTGATTATTTCATTGCTGCTTTTTTTTTTTCCCCACAAAATGTTCTCCCCTGTCATAATAGAAAATTTAAACTATTGCATTAAAAATGAGACATTTTCCATTTTCAGCAAAGTGAATTTGTGTTTTAGGTAGAGAAGGGTGAAAGACGACAATTTGCAAAAGTTAATCTCCTTTTTCAGACTGTTTATTAATAAATTGCATTAGTCCAGTCTTAAACTATCAATAAATAATAAAATATTGTTAGTATACCAAGCATGGTGAAGTCATGCTTGACAGGTCTCATCATATCTGAAGACTAGTCCCAAGATTTTTCAGGTCTCATTGAAATAAACAAAGTGTTCAACATACTGTAGAACTTCAGCCTTAATGATATCATATCTGTGAATTGTGAAGTGATGCTACAAGATGAGGAATTGATGGTAGCATAATAGGATATGTTCCTTCCCCAGCAAAATCCAACAGAGGATTGTAATAGTTCACCAGGGGAAGCAGGGTTAAAAACCTCTGACCCCTGATATCACATAAACATTGCCAAAAAAAATAAAACCCTTGATTGACAGTGAAATGCGTGACTACCTCGAGTCTGGTCTGAAATCTTTGCTTATAATTACTGGGCTGAATGTTATGAGAAGTGGGCAAGAGGGGTATCAGCCACATGAGCGTACATACTCAGAGACCTGAGCATCTCTAATAAGAATTGATGTAGTGTGTCATTTGTAATTTAATCAGCAGCATTACATCTTGATAGTAAAAGGACTATCATGAACATTTTCACAGCAAAGTAAGATTAACACACACACCCTCCAAATCTCTGCCGCCTTAAAGTAATGTTCCAGTTGTGACAGGGGCTGATAAATGGAAGAAATTGCCAGTTTAAGCTGACACGTGACCTCGAGCTGATTCCACAGTGCGTAGGCACTTCACTGCATATGGCACTTAGTGCCAAGCACTGACCTGAGACATTTTGTGAGCACAGGCAGAACAGCACAAGCTCAGCAAGGAGTACCAGCCCTAAATTTTGGCCCCCCTTCTTTTCCACTGGCTACCCTGTCCCACAGTCCAGGTCTAGATCCAGATCAGAACCTCTCACAGCCAACTCCATTCTAAGCAGATCCCTCTTTTTCTCAGTTTTTGTTTATGAGTTTGGGAGCCATCTCCTTTCCCTTCGTGGTTGCGACCCCTCCAACACATTCAGTACAGAAGCATGCACCAGCCAGAGCTGCCTGACATGCAAGAGAAACTCCATGGGTATCTGCAGGAGAAGATCTGGCCTAAAGCAGACCCCTGGGAGACTAGGGGGAGACCCCCCCTAGTTGTCTCAACTCCAGCTCCTCAGTTGAGACTTCTACTGTAATGGAGGAAAATAGGCCCTTCCAGAGTCAATTTGAGTAGCATAGCTGTCTAAAAACCTAAGATGAATGGTTCTTTGAAAAGGTCTTTTCCTTTTATTTTTTTCCTCTGTCCAGAGTGAAGAAAGACCAGACTCTTTCTCATTAGGACATCTACATTTAAGACTTCTGAAGTGAGGTGAGTTAAATCCCACGCTTGCTCTGTTCAGGAAACCCAATCTGCAGAGGAGACTGTCAGATGTGAACTCTCACAACATCTGTGTCAACATCTCTTTTATTCAAAACTTTAAGATTTCTCACCAACTGTGTCTGAATAATATTTTTCCTTTTTTATTTTTTTCCTTTTCTATTTTTAACAATGCTCAGTTGTGAGAGCTGAAAGAATTAGCAGTAAATTTACTCATGGGAAAAAACACATTATGACAATGAAGCAAAGGTCTCTAGTGTCTGCAGTCCCGCAGTGAATATGCATGTTCAGATGTGCATATTAATTGTCATTTATATCAGTGGCAAGAGGAAGAGAACAAATGGTGCATGGGCATCTGTTTTCAAATGCTTACCCAAGGTGCTGACTCACGTCCATAGGTCACCTGAAAGTAAAATTAGTCCCTTAGGATCCAGGCCAAGCATTCTGGGAAAATGTCCCTTCTCAACAGTCTTTGCAGTCACTCTTAGCGACTTTGGTTTTTTAACTCATTTCTCCATTATTATTTTTTGTACACAAATGTGTACACAAATAGCCTCATAGAATACTGTTTTCCCAGCCTTCTGTCTAATTATGCATCCTACCACTGTTCCAGCGTGGTTTTAGCCGCTTTCCTCTCATGCACCAAAACAAGAAAGGTGCTTCATATTGCAGTTTTATCCTCCAGATCTTTTGGTATTGATCTCATGGTACAATCTGCTTCTTTTTATGATGTATTAGTGTACATATCCTTTCAAAATTTCACTCTGTGTCACCCAGTAGCAATTAAACAAACATGCCAATAAAAGCAAAACACCCAAGGCAAAAAAAAAAAATTTAGAATTATAATTTATCCAAATAACAAAGCTCTGAATTTCTGACAAACATTAAATTGTGATGTAAAAGAACCTAAATAAAGGCTAAATTTTCCCATTATGTTCTGTAGGCTGTTTTTAGGAAGGTTTTCTCCTGCAGCTTTTACCTACAGCTTTTGGGGTAATGTCAGGACAAAACCCACATGTAATTCACAAAGTGAGAAACGTTAATTGTTCTCACACATCTTTTGGTTAAAACCTCTGCTGTAATCAATGAGAACTTTGACTTCCTCACAAAGGCTTAAAAATGTCACTTAATATCAGTTTCCATTGCAGTGTATTTCAGGACTGGTCGTTTAACAATTGCTCTCCAGGAGAATTACTTATTTCTTGTTTTATTTGTGTGAGGAGCTCTCCAGTGTGACAGGTCCATGAGAAAGTGAACCCAGCAGAGGAGCAGGTGGTCTGCTGCTCCTATGTTATTGCCATTATGTTGCCTTTGTTAAATTACTCCATAAACCCAAGTTTCCTCATTGCCATTTGTTAAATTTGCCTACCTCCACTCTGTGAGTACAGATAATCAGTCAAACCTTAATTGGGGTGTATTTAGATCAAAGTATGCAGCCAGCGTTTTGCTCCCAGTACCTGGGTTGCAAATGATAGTCACATGAGTGGCTTGCTCTATTGGACGTGCTTTTTGTTTAACCATGATCATTGCTGGCAGGCGGCTTTTTGTGTGAGTGAAAAGCCCTTTAGAATTCCTCTAATTCTGACAAAGAAACTGTCTTTGGGAGGAGAAGTTCAGTATTGCCTTCTTGCATCTGAATAGTCTTTCAGCTCTATATTCACAGCAATATACTTAATATCCGCAGACAAGAAACAGAAGGTTGGGACCCATGTGTACTTTTATTTGATCCATTTCTAGCTTCTAGAAACTATTGGAAGTTTGTCGTTTTACTGGTTAAGGAGATATGTGTAAGTTTTCTTAGTATAGGCGTGAATTTCTCTTGAAAAGTATTGCAAAAACACTTTGCAGTAAAAATCACATAGATTGTCTCTTTTTTTTTTATTTAAGAAGGAATAAATCAAAGCGAGGCTTGGATAGGGATAAGTGATGCATTGATTTGCACTGATCCTCTGAAAGGGGTAGAAAATGTTTACGGAGAGATTTCTAATTTTTTACCTTATTTCTGATCTAATTGCTGGTTTAATCAGTTGTTTTTCAGATGGGTTAAATTACCTTTATTTATTACCTTTTATGTCTTTCACAGAAGGTCTCTGTAGACAGGTCCTGATGCTTCCACTGTCTTTAGTGGCACTGTTTTATATTGTCTTTCGTTTATCCATATTGTGGTAACACCTAAAGATCCCAGCTGAAGTTAGAGTCCTGGTAAGCTGAAAGCTGCAGAGAATAAAAGATGATCCATTCCCTGAAGAGCTTATAGTTTTACCACGTCAGCGAGACACACGCTATGGTAAATTTTGACCTCACCAGCATGAGCAAAACCTCTACAATTAGATTTTGGCACTAATAACGCTTGGGCTTTGGTTGAGCAGAGACGTACACAAGCGCTAAATTTTAAGGCATGTTGAGCAGCCCCATTTAGTTCAAAGCAAGAAGGACGTATGCAAAGCTGATGATAAATCTTCCAGGGCAGAAGGTTAGGTTGTGTGACCAGGCCATTGGCCGGTGGAGAGGGAAAGCTGTCGTTAGGGACAGAAAGTTGACCTGCTCTTTGGATTTCTCTACATTTGAATGCTTAGTTAACAAAGCACAGATTTAGTATATTTAAAGAGTCAATGCAGAGAAAATACTGTAAAGTAGCTCTGTTTTCCACAAAATTCCTCACAGACCTTATTCTAAAGGAACTTTGCAAAGAGTAAAGGCTACTTTTGAAGCAACATAAAGGCCACTTTTGTCAGTGAAATAACTTGCTGGACTTTTTCCCCCCAGATTTGTATAGAGCACTGGTTCACATCAGGGTCTGAAAAAAAATTAGTTTTGATTGTATATACATACATACAAAAGGGTAAACAGTCTGAATAAAGCCTTTTGTACTGGATTAGTGTCTTAGCTCTTTAACCCAAGCTGCAGGTTTGGGATGTCTTTGTTCGGTTAGGTTTTTGGGGCTGACCAAACCGGGTGTGTTTGAGTTTCATTCCTCACCCTTTTGAGGTCTGTAGGGCTGATTCCTTGCATTCAATGCCAGCCGTACTGTAAGTGCCCGATGCTTTATTCTCTAAGCTATTCATCCTTTCAACCTTTGGCTTTTTTTCCTTAATCCATCTACCTTACTGAGTTTTCAAGTCAAGTAAAATGTTAAACATGTGCTTCAAGCAAGAGCAACACAGAAATAACAGAGTACATGCCAAGAATTTCTGACCATCTAGCCTATTTGCTCTTTGTATGCGTGTGTATAAATATATATGTATATGTGACTATATGTGCATGGGGGTATATGATTGCACCACAAAGGATGGATCTACCACGAGGCAGAAGTCATGCAAAGCACATATTCCAAATGATTTTATACAGAGAGAGGCAAAATAAACACATTTTAGCAACTTTTCTCTAATATCAAAAACAAGTAGTTGCTCCACACCACGAATATTTTTATGGAGAATTCAAATGCTTAATGCTGCTTGTCTGAAGCCTTGATGACTTTTTTTTTTTTGGCTGCAGGGGACAAGAGGCTTACACACATGCCACTACTTCAAAGATTTGCCTTCTATTAATTTTTTACTTAAGCTTCAGAGTGTTAAATTGTTCAATTTAAGCCGTGAATACATTTTATAAGATCATCCTAGCCCACCATTTTTCCCAAAATAGAGAAGTTCAAGATATTTGGCAGTTTCACCTCCTCACCAACTCTGTGCAAAATATATATGAGTAATCTCTTTGAACCTCAGCAGCTTGCGATATAGAGAACCACAAGTTCAAGCCTTAGTCTTTCCTTAACGATGGAAATAGACTGTTCTAAAAATAAATGCTGAATTTGATGATTTAGATAAAAAAAAAAAAAAACATGCACATCATAAATAGAAATGTGTTTTAACTTTTCCAATTGGAAATTAAAAATAATGGGCTATTTTCCATTTCCTTGTGGGGCTTTCATGAGCTGAATCAATATAATGAAATGTTCTAGTCAGCAAAATAAATCAAGAGCCTTTTAGTGTTTTTATCATGAGAGATCCCCAGTGGGGTGAGGGAGGAGAACAGAAGAGATGGCATGACATTATGCAACTGTCCTACATCAGAGCAAGAGTCCGGCTGCTGCCGCTGAGCCGGATGCTGCCCCTGCTTGGCCAAAGCCAGGAGAGGGATGGAAACAAGCACTTGCCAAGAATGGGGCACACTGCCCCTAATCTGTCTCAATTATAAAGAAAAAAAAGGGCTGCATTGATCTTCTGTGTTCTCACCATGATTCCAACACCCTCTGCTCACGCATTCTGGGGGCTGAGAGCGTGCCTGACCCTATTCCCCCAAAGCCAACAGAAAACATTCCCCCCTTAGCTCCGTGAGAAGTGTACCAGGCAGAAATGCAGAGTCGAGGCACAGTCCATCGTGTGCTTCAGGTGGAACCCATAGCAGGGCTGCCACCACACTGTGACCTTGCCGTTGGGGCTCCCCCTCCTCACCACCACCTGAGACCTGGGGGCTGCTTGCCCACAAACACTGCTTAGCTGGAGGGCCTGGAAACACATCACCAGAAAGCCAAGGGTTTGACATCACGTTGCATTCTGCAGGAAATTTTTGTGTTTGTGCTTTTAAAGAGAAATCCTTCTATTTCAGATTAAGAGCCTTTGCCATTGGGTAAAAGAATGGTAGAACGGCACACGGGCAGCTGCCAATGAGCAGAGCTACACACACAGTGCAAAGCCACCTTCTTGTTAACTCCATGGTAAGAGTTCCTGTTTCACAGGGTGTTTCATGCTGATTTAGGAAGATTTTCATCTGAAGCCAAAGGACTTCTGGTGTCAAAAAATGCTGTCCTAGTTCATCACAGCATCCTTCTCCAGCCAGCTCCGCTTCCAGGGTAGGATTAGACATCCTGGAGGAAAGATCTCTGGGATATCAGCCATAAAGAGGTCACTGCAAACACATGGGCACCCACGCTCTGAACCAAAGTATTAGGGAAGAAGAAGGCTAGAGCTGTGAAGAGGCTGCTGACCTATTTCTTTCTATGAACAATTTCATTTGGTGCTTTTAGTGCTCTTTTTTTGGTGCTCTCCAGCTGGCAGGGGCTATGGGAAAATAGACCTTCAGACCTAGAGCAACTGGCAGTAGACTCAGAACTTGGGGAAACTTGTGCCCACTTTGCTGGAGATGTGGATAACGTCATCCTGGAACAGAAACGCAGAGTGCCCTGTAGCACAGGCAGGTGCTTAGCCAGACTACCTGGAAGCTTGCCACTCTTGATTGCTGCTTCAGAGCAGACCATTTCAAAGCTGTAGCAATGGAGATATGTGCTGCTATCAAGAAGATGCTATTATTCTTGCTAATAAGAGTAGATGATATATAGAAGGCTATCAATGAGCGTAGACACTTGGATTCCCAAAGGCTAATGCTACCCAAGTAAATTAAACAACTTAGATTAAAATCCTCTGGCACTGAAACATGGTTGTCTGAACCATTAAATTGCTAGAAGGGTCCTTGGCACAGTTTTAACCCAAGCCACCTAGTGCTCTCCCAAGTAATTCCTGGACATGCTACAGAAGTTAGGTGAGTCCAGAGACCATTCCCATTAGGCAGTCTGTGTATATATGGACTCAAGCTGTTCCAGGCCAGCTGGCCAGAAACCAGTCCTGGACAGTTTTAATTCACCCATATAGACACAGCCAAAGTGTACTGAGGTTATTAATACATTTATTCAGTGTCCCAGGCACACAGACTTGGGATTCCATGAGCAGGTTAGGGTATATCTTCATCATGTTGCAAGGCTCATCGTAGAAGACTCACTGGTATTGAGATGTTTCAGTAGTCTGGAAATCATTTAAAATATCAGCAAAACAGCTAGCATCAAGTCAGACCAAAGAGCCACCTGACTGAGGGGCCCGTGCCCAGCAGTGACCAGAAGGGGATGTCTAGGGAGCAGAATAAAACCAGCACAAAAACCCAGTTGTAGCTCTCCAGTTTAGGTATTTGATACCTTGGCATCTTTCAATCTTGAGAAATACCACACTGTCTTCCACACTGATAAAAGGACCTTTTTGCCTATATTTATGGGCAAAGGAAGAACTGGTATTCACGTAGCACTATTCTGGAAGAGCCAGGTTGAGTTCTCCTCCCCAGGCTTTCCTGGGAGCACTTTCTACATATTCTGAGCACTTTCAGAGTGACAGTGCAACGTGCTTTAGGTAGACAGACAGGTAGATGGAGGAGGGATGTTTAGCCTGCAGGCTACTAAAAAATATGTGCTCCCCCTGATAGTTACTGTGTGCTAGTTTGCACTCCAGCTGAAAGGATGAAGGGAAAGCTGGTCACCTCCTACTCCTTTTCCCACTTGACAGCTTGTTCAGCTGAAAGTTGTACACAGCAATGAAGAGGGCTTCTAGAAAAGAGTGAGGAACACATTTTGCTCTTAATGTTGATTTAATAGACACACGGTTAATGAGTAAGGTACTGGTACATTTTGTGGTGAGGAGCTCTTCCTATGCATCAAATGAGGCTCCTGCAAGACTGTATATGAGATATACTTTAGTCCATATCTGGATTTTATGGCAGTGAGCCTGGACATTTTAATGAATTGCTCAAGAGACATATCATGAATATAAATCCAATGTCAATTAATGTTCTTTTAACTATTGACAGCAGGGAGAAATAGTGAGTACTGTATGTCAATACATTAAGCTAGAATCTTTTAAAAACCTAAAAATAAATGATGTGCAGATAAGTTTGTGCCTTTGAGACCACACAAAGCAATGCAGGTGGGAGGCTAATGGATGTTCTCTGCTTAGAGGACAGTAAAAGGGCTTGTGTCCATTTGGAGCATCCCAGGGCTCCCTCACTCCTTGCTGCTCAGTCGCAGGAATATGACTGGGGAGTGTGTCCCAAAACATGGCAGTGTGACAAGTCTGGATTGTCACTACACCCGAAGGCTGAGGCTGAAAGCCACCAGGGTGGTCTGCTTGCCTCTCAGACATCCTTATGAGCCTTCGCTAACCCTTTCCTGTCCTTTTCTTTCCCATTCACCGTGCTTCAGAAGACATCCTTGTATTCCTCCATCATTTCACCCTTCCCTTGGAATGTGTGTGAGAGCTGTCTGAACACGTCCTCTCCTCCCAGGGTTCATTTTCTCTCTGATGCAAAGACTGTGAGCATCCCAGTCCATATAGCTGTGTCAGCAGCTATACTAAAATCGAAGCAGCTTTGTCCCTGAATTTTAACCTGGTCATGCAAACAATGATACAATTTTGATTTTTTCATGCAAATGGGAATGCTTCTTCTTCCTGGGTTTTAGTCAGCTTGGCCATGATAAACAGTGACAGAGATGTCAAAAGATCCCCCATTTTGGTAGACCCCCTGAGCTGTCATAAGACAGAAATGTATGTGGAAAGGGAACAAAGCAGCCATGGCAACTTTTGAGGATGGAAAAAAATGCCAGGTGTGATAGAGTTGTTAGGGGCTTGGATAGCTAAAGAGAAGCAGCAGAGACCAGCCACTAACTGTACGTGTGTTTCTGCAAGCTGACCTTCTTTTGAAGGATTCTGCAGCGCAGCATCTCCCCCAAAGGAAGGAAGGAAGGAAAAGTTCTGCAGAGAGAGGAATGAGAAACTAAGAAAATTTTCCATGCTGTTGCGTGCCTGGTGCCTTCTCTCTGCGGTGGGAACAGGAGTCAGCTGCATGCCAGATTAGGGCACTTCCTCTCACTTACATTCTCACTTTTTAACAAGCACAGGTCAGCAGAAGGTGCGGCATACAATAACCTGCATCCCACAGCAGCCCAAAGGGAAGCGCCTCAAAACCTCTCTGGAAACCTCTGCACTGTAAGATTTGGCTCGTTTAGCTCATTGCACCACACATCAGCTCGATGCTGAGGGCACTGAGGAAACTGAGAGCCTGGAAAATGGTTCTAAACTTTTTATCTGACACCATAGTCGAAGTGGCCATCCTTCAAACTACCTGCCTTGTAACACACATGGTATTCCTAACTATTTGATAGTGCCAGGCTCACGGGGCAGAGAAGGGATGACAATAGTTACCGTGACAAGAGTAAAGAGTAGGAGATTCCAAGTTGCATATGCATTTTCACCACATTTGTCTTTTTACCTGAACAACTTCTGTTTTCCCTGTAAGATCTAGCACAGAATTAAGAAAATACAGTATCTCACTGCTGCCACTTTTGTTTCTGACCTTCCTGAAAGAAAGAAACTTATATTCTGTATTTACTACAAATGATTGCGTTTTCTACTGCACTTACATTTCCTGTGCAAACCAGTCCGAGCTGTGGTTTGGGGACCTACTGGATCTCCAGCTTTTGGATTCAGCAGATCAATACACTCTGGCTTCCAAAACCATTCCACTGGGATGCACGGGGGTGAGCAGTGAAACCCTTGGCAGCTAGAGTGGCCACCTATCTAACACAGCAACAGACCTTCTGAGGACTGCCAGAAGCCTTGTCAGCCTCTGGAAGAGAAACCACTCCAAAACCCTCACTTTCATGCCTTGGGGTACTGTTTTTTCTGTGATTGAGGGGGCAGGGTATCCTTTTCCCCCCTGCAGAGTGAGAACACAGTGAATTTGACTTCTGAGTAAACAGAAGCAGGACAGCCCAGAGATCCCAAAGCAGCACTCAGTTCTAACAAAAAAGGTGACTCCCATCAGGATAAGTCCATGGCAGGACAATAAAATGGAAGGGAAGGAACCTTCTAAAGCAGCAGGAGTAGCAAATAGATGTGCTGTCAGCACAGGGCAATGGGGATAGGGATGGGGATGCAGACATCCCTGAGGTGCTGAGGGCAGGTCCATCTCCTGCCCTCTCCGTGGGTTTCATCATGTGCAGTAGAATATCAGATGATTTACAACTGTGACAAGGTTGCTTGGGGGCCCATAGCATTTTAGAAAGAAATAAGTTAACTCAAAAGAAGTGACAACTATAGAGCAGTTCTGAGGTACCATCCTCAACACTCGCCGTTTGATTTTCTGCCTCAGTTTTCTTATCTGTAAATAAGTTTAATATTTAATTCAGCTATGTTATTTGATTTAATTGGTTGATAGTTTTAGCTTAGAAAGTTAAATGCTATGTGCACTTTTCTTAACTTTGCTTACCATTAATTTAGCTGCTACTTTAATGAGTGGCCCTAAGCCTTTTCTGTGAGCAGTATCTAAAACCAGAGCTCTTTAGCCAGTCTTTAAGTGATGAGGGACATTCTTTTGATGGTGCCTATCAGAGCAGGGGGAAATCTCATTTTCCAGGATGGTGTCTGGCCTAGGCCAGGGACTGGGGCCACACAGGATGGTGCCTCCATCAGCAGCTGGGTTTAGTCCCCGTGCAGGCTCAGGGAAGAAGTTCTGTGTAAAATCAGACTAATGGAAGCAGTAAAGCAGAGAAAGTTTCTTTCTGCTCTTCTGTCCCTGGTGCCGGTTAGTGCAGGGACTTCAGTGTGATATTATTATAACATTTTTTACAGTAGGAATTATAATTGAAATTTGTTATGTATGAGGATAACTAAAACTCGATCATTTCACACTCTTCAGTCCATGCCTGAGGACATTTTGGGGTAAATAGATTGCTTGGAAACAGCCAGTGACTACAGCTAAAATTACATTTTACCAACTGAGCTGAATGGCTTTTTAATTACAGCACTGATGTCCGCATGCTGTCACCACCGTCTAATACTAAGATGGTATTGATTTGATTTTTAACTTTGATGCACCAGGGGAAAAAATGCAGAGTAGGACTTTTTCTGAAATCCTTTTTTCCAAACTAGTCAAGAACCCCAACTCTAAAGTGATGGGTTATTTTTTGTCTGTCTCCTTTTTAATTTGCTTATGCCTGGGTCCAGCTTGATTATTGTTACCGTCCACCTTGAATTTGTTTAGTTGTATCAAACATTCTGAAATAAAAATTTATAGTTTCAAGGTACTGGTGAACTTCAAAAACAATGAAATATGTGCCATACATACAAATGTTATATGAAATAACTGAAATAGCTACCACGCACACATATCAGAAAGCCACAGGCATCTGCATAGTTGCAATCTCTTGTGATAACACAGTCTTACTGTATTAATATCCTTCAAAAGCAACTAGAAATGCTTTCAAACCAAAATGCCAAGCATTTTATAATTTATGAGAAAGTAATTATTTTTAAGGAAATATTTTGTATCTTTACTACAGCTGTGACTGGTCACTGAGTAAACTGCTGCTTTGGGCAAGGGAGTCTGGTCTTTTGTGAATGCAGAGCTTTTTTTCTTTGTCTAGGGAAAAATTACAAAGACTTGCCTAGGCTGAAACTAGTTTGCAAAAGGATTGTCCCATGAGCTGAGCAGGTGCCAAGGCCAGAATAGCTCTTCTTGGGCCACTCTGCTCCACAGGGAAGAGACAAGTAGCTGCTGCCCCACAGACTCCTCCACACTCAACGAACTTTGGCTCAGAAGAAGAGCTAAAGGAGGCAATTTCATATCCGCATGTGAATATAGAGTATTGGTCTCCATAGTTGTTTTAGGACTAGAAAGAGTGGACTTGATCTGTAATCTTTTTAATTTGATGGGCCTCTAGCTACTGACTCCTGTGGGTTTGGAATTACATTTGCACAAGCACTGTGGAAAAGGCAATCCATTTACTGTGCAGGTGGGATACTGGTCTGTACAGGTATTCCCTATTCGCACAGCTGGGAATACAGCTGACATCATCAATATCTAAGCTAACAATAAAGAGGTAAATGAAAGTATATTAACTGCACCCACTGCATAGCTATAAAGGCAAAGGTCCATTTGAGATTAACAAACAGCTTTTCAGTGAGCACGGGACTATAATTCATGTCAGGGGCTCTGATCTTTGATGAGTTTATGAATGAAAACAAAGCTCAAGTGAATGAATTACGGACATGATTCACTCAGTTGTCTCATACACTTTTATGGCCTTTTAGTGTCTTGAGTTGCCAGGAGGATGGGATGCTGGGTGGCCTCCAAGAGCCCTTTACTTAAGCTCTAGCTTGGTTAAAGGCTCTCGATGTGTCCTTGGGAAAATCACTTTAACGTGCCTCATCTCTCTGCTTCCCATTTGTAAAACAGGGCTGATAGTTTGTGTCGTTTGTATGGAGGTCACCTGAATGTTAAATCCAGTGATGAAAAGTTCTGCGTTGTTAAAAAGTTGTATTTCCCCTTTCATCAGTAGAGAACTCTTATTTACCCCATCTAATATGCAGTTATGTATATCTGCCATTTCCAGCCTAAAAAGCTCTATCATATAATCAAGCAAATATGCAAATAGAATCAAAAGAATAGGGAAGAATGAGAACAACCCAGGAGAGAAACGGCTATGGCACCCCACTGTAAATCTCCCATGCCAAAAACCTTGTGAAGAAGGTTTGGCAGGAGTCAGGAAAAGAAAAGGGAAGAAAGAATTTCAATTTTTAGGACAAAAACATCTTCACACTTTTTAGGATTCATAATTCCAGCCTTTTTACCACCATCCACAAGGGCTAAGAACTAAATGAGAAAAAAGCAATGGTTCTCATGAAATTGCCTGACTGCCAAATCTGGACCTCTCCAGAGCCTACCAGATGCTGCAACATGCAAAATAAAAAAACATATGTAACAATAACATGAGGTGTTTACCGTGCTGCTAAAGAAAAAATCTTGCATGCACAAACAGAGCAGGCTTTGGGTTGTTTTCATTTTTTCTGGGGCTGATGTCAAGAGCAAGGGAGCGGGTAACCCATTCCCTGAAAGCTTTCCTATCCTGCTGCTCTTTCAAGTAGAGTTTTGCCCCAGGCTGACTGATCTTGCAAACCCAGCTCTGCTTGAGATAGCTGATTTTATAATGGATATTAACTAAAATTTCACCCTGTAGAAATTACAGTAAATTCCATTACCTCTGTTAGGACCATTACCAGCGCTTTGTACATATTATTTCGTAATGTGTATGCATGTCACTTACCATACATTAAAACAACCTCTTAGCAGCACATTTTGAGAACTGTGCCATCTTTTAGAATGCTGGCAAACTGAAGGGAAAACATGGGGTATATGCAGATATGTAGCCTCTGAAGGGTTAATGAACAATGAGGAATTTGTGTATAGCTCATTAATTGTTATATTGCATCCCTTTATCTAAATTGTTAGTGGCCTGCTTAGTCAATTGAAACACATTACTTTGATATTAAAGCTGCAATCAAATTCTTTATTCTTGTGCATGTTCTACTTGAGAATACAAATCCTTCAGAACAGGGCAGCCAGAATTATCTTGAAAAGTATTACAATTCAATAAACCATATGCTCAAAAATAGAGACATCAGGTTCAGCCAAATATCCTGTGCACAAACTCGGTGGCTCTGGCTTGCCCATATAAGCACACCAATTTGAAATACCGTATGGAAAAGCCCACCAGGATTTACTCAGATTCTGGCCTCGTGTTCAAGGAAAATGAGGAGGATAGTTCCATGCCAGCCTATCACACAAAATTAGTGTCACTGTGCTACTGTAACAGAGCCCTCCACAGGGAGGGTAGTCATTGTGGATCCGTGATGTGGCACATAGAGGTTTATATTTGTTACGTAAGCCCCAGAGTATGCCACATAATTTATTATGTTCTATGAGGCATCTAAGCTTTTTCTGTAGACCACGGAGCAAGATAAGCACTTTGAAACCTCTCCAGACCCTAGCAAGGCTTAATTGTTTTGAAAAAATGCCTTTTTCACCTCAATGGGGAGAGAATCATTGCAGTGTGGACACTCTCACAAATTAGGCATCTCCGTTAACTCCCTAAAATAAAGAAGAAGAGTGTGGCCCTTAATGCCCAGGCAGTCTAACTATGTTTCAGAGCCCCACTGCATTTGCCTTGAGCAGGACCAACCCAAAGGTGAGCCCTGTTGCAAGTAATGTGAGTGGAAGACAAGAGGAAACAGATGGGGCAGATCAGAGAGAAGAAGGGAAATAAGGAGCACCAGCAATGAGCAGAATTGGTGCTAGACACCCACATTGTCATCACTGGGAGCAGAGTTCTAAAAGAGGAGGAGGAGAGCAGTGGAACAGCATTGCAGAGCGGGGAGAGGGTACAGGAGCCCCATGTGGTGCAGGCATCTCCTCAACCTAAGCCTCCTCCATTTAAATGAGTATAAACCTGTCATCCATGGGTCTGGAGTTGGTTTGGAGTTGCAGAGGTATGTTCAGATGGGGGTCAGGCAGCAGGGTGACAACATTTCTGATCTTGGACACAGGGAAGGGTGGAGATGCTTGGTGTAAATGTGCTGTATGCTCCAATGTACACTCCAGCACTGAAACCATGGAGCCCTGTTGGGTGTGTTGGGGGTTGAAGTGCACCATTTATAGAGTTTCTGTCACATCTTATGTGGCTGGTTTCCTGCAAGAGGCAGCAGGACACAGAGCTCCCCTCCTCTACTTACCCTGCCAGTTTATTACCCACCGGGATCAGTGTGCGTGTTCACGTGGGTGTGTGAAATACTGTGGTACTGGGGACAAATAACTATATAAATAGGGAAAATGGCAGAACACTGCAGTAGAAGCACAATTACCTATATTAATATTCCAGCTGTTTCTGTGGCAAGTGGAAGTGAAATAGCATTTTTTTATCAGAAAGGTCTTTCTGTTTTTCAAGCCATTCTCGACGAGGCTCACAGAAACCTATACTTCTATAGACATTGTATGCTCTTGCATTTTAACTTTTTTTTCTTGTTAATATGACTCAGCTATTATTAAGAAAGATTATGTAGCGGGTAAAGAAATGTTTAAAACTATTTTGTTGATTAAGTTAATTTATTTACTGGATATCAGTTAAAAATCAGGTTTTCTAAAATGTACTTTTTACTATTAAATTTGCTGTTATCAATTCAAATAAATCAAGCCTGACTGCAACTTAAGGAAAACAAATGCTTGAGCATTGTTTTTTAAAGCACATACTAACTAGCAAGCTCAGTAATGAGGAGATGATGCCAGGAATGCCAGGATATCATCTTCTTACTATGATTCAACTTGAGGTCGGTGACATTGATATAACTTTGACTTCAAGAGAGGAAATATTTCATAGTAAACAGAGCAAGAATGAATCCCCTTGGAATAGTAAAGGTACAAATTGCTTTAGTTTTCATTTCCGTTGTGCTAAATTTGTATTTCATGTGTGGGATTGTAATTGATGACTGCTTACTTGTCTGGATGAAGAAGGATGAAAAAAATACATTCTGATTGTCAAGGTTGTTTGTGTTAGTGGCTAAAATAGTAGACATCATGCTGAAATCTCTGTAAACAGCACACAAGCAATTCTTTTCTTCTTAAGCAAAACAGAAAAGGAGAAAAGAATCTTCCAGGACAAAAATATCCTTGTATCATCTGGCTGACATCTGGGAGTGCAATGTACAAATTTTCCTGGAAATATGATTTGTATCAGCTAAGCAAACTCCGGTGAACCAGCCAAAGCATTAGATCTTCACTAAAGCTTTGAGGGATTTGAGGAGATTTTAACACCAGGTATCCTAATTCCCTTTCTACCAAGGTTCAGAGTTAAAACCAAAGAGGTTTCTTCCACAGCATTTCTTGGTAAATACTGTAAAATCTGTAATTATTATTTTCACTTGCCAATTTCTCAGCTCTTCCAAAAACTCCTAATTGCCTCTCATTATCTGAGATAGTCCCACATCTAAATTTCCCCTGATCCCTTACAGACAAGATTATGTCCCAGTTAGCAGTGTAATTCATTAACATTCTCTGTGTTGTAGAGAAAGCAAAAGCAAAACAAAGCCCTCTCCAGTTGACATTATTTTCACATCTTTTGAGGAAGAGGTGGAGTTCTTGATTTATTTGTTTTTGTTGAGCTTTTATCTTGGTCACTGTTCTCTCATGAGAATTCCAGTGAATTGGAAAAAGAAAATACAATTTTCTTCCCCTATATAGCCTACGAGCATGATCCACCTTCAACATTATTTTGGACATGTTGGGGTTTTGGTACTATAGCAGAGAGAGTGACTGAGACTCAGGATACTTGAATTTTATCCTGCCATTGTCTTGGAATTGCCTTGAGGAAGTGACTTTCATTTGGGAGTGAAAGCCATCAAGTCTGTCTAAGACATTGCGGTTGTCAGAGCCTGATGAGTTAATGAAAGGGAAAACACAACATCGAAGTTGGTGGCAAAGGACTCGGATCAGTGACCCAGAGACCCGTTCCAGTTCTGCCTTCTTATTTTGTTTATTAACTCTGGTTACAGCTAAGCCAGAAACTGAGTTTGTATTATCTTGTTCAAGAGCAATTAAATCAGCTTAGATTTGTTTATGGAAGAGAAGAATCCATCAGAAACCTGTTTCATTTCAGGAAAGAAAATTTGTTTCATTTCATTTAAGGAAAAAATGTCAAGTAATTCCTTTAGGGTCGGTTTCCAGAGCCCATAATAAAACACTTGTGATACTTAATGGGAAAATTATATATAATTGGGAAATATTATGTATAATTGAGGAACATTTGGAAGAGAAAGGAATCTAGGAAGGATCAATAGCATATCTCTTTTTACTCTGAACTGAAACAAATTTGCAGTTCTCTAAACTCACCCTTTGTTCTCCCTGCTGCTGGCAGTGTGTGATGTATACGGAGGATCTCAGCTGACCACACTATTTATTCTAATATGGGCAAGCTGAGTGTTTGCAAGTCTCAAAGGAGGGCTGACAGAGAATGCCCACTTATAGGCATCCTGATCCCTAGGGCACTTTGGGGTAAATCCGCTTTATTCTGTAGATCCCTTCCCTTCTGCAGATCCATAGGGTATCTCGCTGTTGCCTCAGAGTGACATCTTGACCCTGATCCAAGAAAGTACTTTATCATATAAGAAACCAACCATATGTTTTAAATTAAGCACAAGCTAACCGGTTTACTGGACATAAGCATTTGTGGCTTTTGACCAACTGCTTTAATTTACTGGTTAGCCTTAATAAAACTCAGCTAGGCTGTGAACTACGCCATCTGAAGAAGAGGTGTTCATGTTTTAAGTTTCTGTGTAGGCCACACAATTGTCACGGATCCCATGTCACGTGAAAGAAATGCAAAAATAAACCCTTATATGTTTTTTTCTGTGCTCCATCATACACTTCTCCATTCAGTTCATTGCCCTCCCAAGCCCTGAGAGCTGGGAGCCCTGAGTTTGCCAACTGTGTTTTCCTAAGGCCTCATGGTATCCCATACCCCCTGATGAAGACCACTAAAGGTGCTGCATGACACACGTGGGTTCCTGCATCACTGCTCAGACTGCAATGGATCCAGATTTTTTTCTCTGTGTTTGCCTGAAAGCCTTTGCACCCTCATTTCACCAACCTGCAGCAGACAGCCTGACTGCTCGGGCACTGCCGACGCTGGGTGTTTGAATTCTCATAACTTGTAAGTATTAACTTAGGTTACAGCGTCAGAGAACACTGTGGCACCGCTTCTGGTATTGACAGTGGATGGGTTGTGATTGTTTTGTGGACTGGACAGTGGCAGAATTTCTCCATGCTTTTCCATGCAGCATTACCTTTGTTACCGGGATGCAGTAAAACAACAGCAAAGGCTTCCACCACTGATTTCCAGAACACCATCCCCTCTTGTGCTCAGGCCGCCACACACCCTGGCTCACAGGGTACACACCTGAGAAAGCATAAGGAAAATAAAATTAAGTAGGTTTTTCATCCTTCCTGTGTCTTTTGTCCTCTGCATGTCCCAAAAGGACTCCACTTGCTGTAACTAGAAAAGGTCCAAGCTTCCTAACTTGTAGTCTTTGCAAAACCATTGAATGTCAGTATCTATGTTTGGTCAACCAGCAGGTCTGACTTCAATTATTAGAGGTTGTTGGCTTTTGTACTACCTGTCCTGGTTTCACCTGGGACAGAGTTAATTTTCTTTCTAGTGGTTGTTATGTTTCAGATTTGGTGTGAAAGAAATGTCAATAATACATATTAGTTTAGTTTTTCCCAGGTGATATTTGTACTTTTCAACGACTTTTTTTTTCAACTTCACATAGAAGCTGAGAAGACAGCTAGACAGAAGGATGGAATGGCTGATGGAATACTCCGTACCATAGACATAATGCTCAGTATATGAATGGGGTTAGCCAGAGGGTGGTTACTTGCAGTCACTGCTCAGGATGGTGCCAATCTACTAGAAGGTGAAAACAGTGTTAGTCATTATTATTACTGTTATTATTATTCATGTTTTCCTTTTCTGGTATTTTTCTTTTAAACTGTCTTTATCTCAATCCATGAATCTCTTTTTTTAACTTTCCCCTCCTTTTCTCCCTCTTCTCCCTACCCTACCGGGGGGAGAAAGGGGGACAAGTGAGCAGCTGTGTGGTCCTAGCTGCTGGCTGGGGTTAAACCACAACATGACCATCTCCTTCTTTCTAGCTTTTAATTTTAAGGGAAAAAAAAAAAAAGTGTATTTCCCCCTACACACACACAAACAGATTCTTCTAGTGGCATCATAAAATACTCTCTTCTGGACTCTGTGCTGTTATAATGTTGTTTCAGCTGATAAGTGTTAGCAAGAAGCCAATACAATGGGCCATGAAGTCAGTGTGAGAGCTCCATCAGTGTAGGTCTTTATTTAGAATAATAAACATTGTAAGATGATATATGCGATCTTTTCCACCAGGAGTGAAGAGGCAATAGATTGAATGCACCAAAAGCTATTTCAAACCTCTCTTCTGCTATCCAAGTTTTACCTCTTTGTCTATTTGTATGGTCAAACGAAAGTCCATTTTCACTCCTCCTTTTTTTTCCCCCTCCCTTTTTGTACACATTACTCGCCATCTAATTAGCTTTCTATTACTACTTTAAGGGGCAAATCGTGATGATGCCTGTTCTATAGTCTCTGAGAGCTCTTCTGCAGGCAACGGTGTAGGGTTTGCTTACAATGTCAGGCAGGAAGGGCTGGGGGGAGGAGGGCTCCCTGCCTGGGGTGTGGGGGAGTGAGCACAAGCCTCTTCCCACTACAGACCGTGCCTGCATCACTAACCCTTCTTGGGGCGAGAAAGCTGCCTTTTCTCATCCGTACAACAGTAAGAATAATGTTCTCTGGATAAAGGTAGTCAGGGAATAAATACACATAGATGATTGTACCATGCTAAAGGTTCATGCGAGCGTTCCTGTCAAGTTTCTATACCCTTAAACTCAGCACCTGTCATTCCCCAGTCCATGGAGAGGGTAGGACTATTCAGGGCAGCCAAAAGCATACCTGAAAGAACACCGGGTCCTCCATAGTTTTGCAGAAGTCCTCCTATCCTGCTTAAGCACTGGGACCTACTGGCTGAAACTACTGGGACCTACTGGCTGAAACAGGAGAGCTTGGTAACCCATGGGGGTGGCATTCAGTGCTTTTTTGCTTCCATTTCCTCACCTGACACTGACCTCTTTTGCAAAGCACTTGGGAGTCTGACAAGTGATATATAGGAATTAAGTATTATATCTTATTAGGTGGAGTACTGAGGAAAAATGTAAGTTCTTGGCATTGCTTACATTAGCTGAAAGGAAGCCTTATGCCAGGCAGCTGTGTTCCTCGTATGCTCTCATGGATGTGAACACCATAGCTGGTTTCAAAGCTCCCAGGAGGGTCCATCTCACAGGAAGAGTTCATGGGGCATAGGGAGGAGAAGCTTCTGCCTAGGATCACTCCATTTCCCATGTAAAGCACTTCATCCGCGATGTGCAAAGGTTGTGCTTGGTCATACCTGCAAGCCCTTCTGAGACATCTGGGTGTGTGTCGGGATGCAGGGGAGCAGCCTTCTTGTTGCACCCAGGGGGACCCCCCTGCTGCTGCCTGCTCGAGGCAGAACGGGGTCTGGCAGCTCTAAGCTGCTGACGGCAGGATTCGTGTGCATTTTGGGTGGCCTATTTATTCAGCTTTATCATTGTGCCCATGGAAAATAGCGGCCAATAAAGCATAAATGCCTTTGTGCCACTAACACTGGCACTTCTTGTTTTCCAGAGGATGCCAGAGACTACTGAAGTAATGTAATTAGCACAAACGTGGCATGGTAGAGCAGGAATAAAGGACAATAAGACAAGTTTATTTTGCAGAAGAAAATGCTAGTCTACTTCAATCCAACGACCGACAAGACAAGTGTCTTCATGCCACGTGCAGGTGCAGTGGACTTGGGAGTTCAAGCGGGTGAGAATTGTGACCCCCCAGGAAGGTTACTTGCTAAAAATACAAAGGCAGAAAAATGCAGTATATGAAAATACAGTTACCAGAGTAAATAAAAGCTGTTTCTGCCAATAGTTAAATATTGTATCACAGCCATCAGCCAAGCCATTCAACACACATTTAAAAAAAAAAGCAAACAGACAGATTGTCTTCATGTTTCAGGAGAAAGCAAAAGAGTCTGGAGGTGGTGGTGGCCTACATAGAAAGACATTGTCCTGTGTCTAGATAAGTTCCAGCTGGTCCTAGACATTATTTGGTTTGCTTTTGATTTTCAACATCTAAGTTGAGTAGTTTGTTACTGCCTTTTTTTTGCTTTCAGGAAGGGTGACTGGTGGAAGGAAGTTGCCTCAGGTCTTAGGCTCAATCAGCAGAGTCTAAGCAGAGAAGCAGAGAAGCACTGAGCATGGAGTGCCCACCTTCCCACCTAGTTCCCATTCACCAAAGCACATTGCTTCTTATTGAAAAGTGGAGCCTGTATTTTGATTGAGGAGAGTCTGTGCATGATTAAGAATCCATAGCATTTTCAGCCATGAACATTATTCAACTCTTATGTGGACAAAAAGGGACATTTCCCAAGGCCAATATTGGATTTTTCCATGAGCTGCATTCCTGCTGAAACCACATGTGCTCTGAAGCCTACGTGATCTAGCTACTTTTATTTGGCTATAAGGAATTCAGTGCACTCGACAGGGTGTAACACCTGTGGCACATCCACTGAAGCATTGTTTATTTTTATGCAACAAGACCTACACTTAACAGTCGCTCGCTCTTGCTGTACATCCTCCAAGTGAGAATGTGCGAGGAGAATCATGGCATTTGATTTCCCGTGGTTTGTGGAGGCACAATATATAAAGCGGGCCTTCTCTACCACATTGATGATCCCACCTAATTACACATACATGCCCAGCTAGTGTCAACAAACCGAAATCAAAGTCTGCTTTGAAAAAAAAAAAAAAATCAGTGCTGTTACACAGAATAAATCATAGGGAGTAGGTGTGTGGCTGTATTCTGTGAAAGGCAGACACGATAATGTTTATGTATGGGTGTGCTGTGAGAGCTATTGGCTGTGTCCATGCAAATGCTAATTTATTGGTGGTGGAGGACAGCCTAGATGAAGGCGCTACAGCCTTTGCCGGTTTTGTGGTGCATCTGCTGATTGGTGCTACAGATAAAAGATTAAGGGCTGCAAAACCTGGGCACAGCCTGGAGAGAATGACCACAGGGATACATTTACAACATAGACAAGAACAATTTTGGTAGGAAACATGCAGGGCGGGTGGCTTGGAAAACGAGCATGATTTGTTTTGCTTTGCATTTTTGGCTTTCTTTTTCCCTTGTACTTTATCTGATTTTCTAGTAAGTGATAGTCTATTGATCCAAATTCACCTCTGATTAAGTCCAACATCCTGAGAGACATTCACCCACACATACACCCAGCAAATAACAGCAAAGGAGCTGCTGAAAAGAGTACATATTTCTTAGACTGTATATCTGCATAGAAAGATAAAAAGTACAACATAAATTATGGTTTCTTATAATTGGGACACTTTGGCCTTTAACTAGATGCCATGTTGTGTTGATGTCTGTCTTCCAACAAGATATTTTTTGTCCCTTTTGAGCAGAATACAGTGAATATGATAGAGTCCAGCAAGTTTTTTCCACCTTAAATCAAGGAGGCAGCCTACACACCACACCTCAATTGTACATTTCTGGGGGAATGGGGTGAGTACGCACTTGTGTGTGCATGTGTGTGTGTATGCACACCAGCGTGTGGACACCTACGCACACATGCATTTAACTGTGAAGCCAGTGATGAGTGAGTTTGCAGCATAGAGTTAAAAAAAGGAATGTGTAATCCCTAAAAGCATCTCTTACAGCTGCATCTTGTCTTAGCTCTTTCCCCCTCCTTCAGGTGGGCTGTAGCATCTGGCACAGCCCCTGACCAGAGTTGGGACAGCCAGCAGCTCCCATCTGCCACAGAGTTCTCCCCTCACTCCTCTCTTTTTCCCACTGCAGGCAAAAGAAGGACTTATTCTTCTCATGGACTAAGAGAAAATGGCCGTGCTTCCAGCACTCACCAGCATTTAATGGTAAACAGCCAATATTCCGACCGTTCTCTACAACTCACTCTGATGAACTGATTGATGAATAAGCCTGTACTGCACTCTGGGTGGGCCATATAAATCCCACCCAGATCTCTTTCCCCTCACATAGGCGTGTAATCCACCTCACCGTGTAGGCTGGGGCTCGATTTAGAAGTACAACTTCATTTTAGTGAGGCTAAAACACCAGGTCAAACAGGAAGAGCAGTCGCTCCTCCGCACTGCATCCAGCAGGGTGAAAATTCCCTGCTCTCCAAAGTGTGGGGAACTTCTTTTCAGAGCGAGCAGAGAAGTTGAAGTTGTACCTCCAGAGCGCTTAGGGGACGCACAGGGCTGGAAGGAGCAGCACACGAGAGGAGAACCCCACAGAAAAGTGACAAGATTAAAGGAACTTCTCTCCCCCGCCCCCCTCTCCCATCCCTCCCCCGAACGGGTAGCGAAATCAAAGTTAAAAATGTATCTATGGAAGGGACTGATGAAAGATTAATAATTAATTTTAGAGCAGCGATACAGCATTTTTTGAAATGTAAATTTGATGCGCAAAAGTGGCATATTATGATAAGCAGGAGCAACAAGGGAGAGTGGGTACAGGAGGGCCTGTTGCTCAGAGACAGGCTAGCGAGGAACACTTACAGCCAGCTTCATTTTTCCTCTTCCCCTCCCTCTCGCTCTTTATGCAAACTTATTATCTGAACTTAGGAGGTTTTGAAGAAGTTTAAGGGCTGAATATCTGAGGCGCAGAGCCTTCAGAGCGCAGCTCAGCACAGCTTTGCCTTGAAAGCTGAATCTCTAGTTGCGCATTGCCATCCAGTGTCTCCCCATACTTCGTTTCTTCTGACTGCTCCGGTGGCGGTGGTGCCAGCCACCCCACTACAGTGCTAAGAATTTCCCTTCTGCTTCTAATATTTGGATTACTTTTTCTGCCCCTTTCTGCCCCGCTTCCCTCCCGCCTCCCCTCCTCCTTTAGCTCAGCCTCTTTTGAACCATCTCCTTTTGTGCTTTTCCCGTGCATGGTGCAGGCTCTTTTACTCTCCCTTTTCTTTCCCCAGCCCTGTTTACATGAGGGCTTTGAGAGCAGCTTCACCGTGCGCTCTCATGAGAGTCGTGCAAATTGCACCAGTGCTTCAGTTGGAAGAGACACTCATCTCTGGAGCCCCATGCTGTGCAAGAGTGCATCAAGGCCAAGTAAGCCCCTTGATGCTGCCTCACGCTGTGATCCTCCTTTGCACAGTGTCATGTGTCAGGACGGTTTTCCCACAATGCATTCTTTAGTTTGGTGTCAGGGAAAAAAAAAAAAAGAAAGAGAAAAAAAGAAGAAAAAAAAAAAGAACAAATAATCTGCTGCCGCCGTCACAGGCAAACACATTACCTGTAGGGCAGGGAGAGGAGCCAGCCATCTTTCGCTGAATCAAATTCACTATTCTAAAGTTGCCTTTGAATGTGTATTTATTAATTAGTGCCCAGGAAGTCCAGCCTCTGCCCCTTCAAACCTTTTGCCCAGCAGACGTTGTCATTTTGCAAACACTTAGAATTTCGTAAAGTTGTTGAGGAAAAAAAAAATATCTATATAAATTGTGCTTTCGTTCCCTTACTTGGTTTTATTTATGTATATTGACAGACCTGTGCTTCGCAATTAATACCGTATAAATCATTCATATCCCTGCCCTGTCATTTATGGGAGTATAGCATAAACTCCATATCCTTATCTTAATTAAACCGATAACGCACAAGAGATACAGCTCCCAAGTGCACCTGGAAACCTCACTGAACACTGCCAGCTCTCTCACAAGCCCAGGTCTGTATGGGGTGCTTTATCACCCAGCCAGAGGTCACCTGCAGCAGCAGCAGCAGCCGGTGGGCAGGCTTTGCAGCCCGGGAAGGGTGTCACAGGGACGGGGCTGAGCAGGGAGGAGGAGCTGGGGCAGGAGATTGGCAAAAGCGATGGCGGAATGGTTAGAAACCAGCCGGCTGTGTCATTGTGCCCGGGGGCACTGGGGAGGCAGGTCGGCACAGCACCCGTCCCCTGGGGAGGCAAGAGGGGTGCAAGTGGGGTGCTGCTGGCTTCTCCCTCCCTCCCCGCAGACACACATACTGCTGACGTTTGCCCTGTTCAGAGCAGGCTGAGAATTCCTCAGTGTAGCTCCTCTTCCTCCCCAGACCTCTTCCTCCCTCCTCACTACCAGCAGTTTTGCGGATCTCAGGGTAAGGTGACAAGAGGTTGGGCCGTGGGGTCCGTGTGGGACAGCCCCAGAGGAGACGAGGAGAGGGGGTATGCTGTTTTGGGGCGAAAGAGAAGTGCTCCATCAGTGCAGCTGTTGCAAGAGGTGGGCCAGGGTAAGAAGAGAAATTCACAGAGAATATTTTTAACATTCCCAGAGAATATTTTTTTGGCTTTGGTTCAGAAAAGCTTCCCTATTCAAGAGGAGCACTTAAACATTTACTTATGTTTAAGCACACGCTCAAGTCCTGTTGACCTAAACAGAAACAAAGCATATGTGTTTAAATGAGCATATGCTTAAGTGCATTCTTCAGACAGGAGGGATGAAGGCAATTAAGAATGTATCTATATGCAAGCTAACTATCTGTCATTTACGTTTAGTCATTGTAATGCCTTTTGGACAGTGAACAATTCTGGCAAGGAATTTTTTACTAATCATTTCACAACATTTGATAGCTTTAATGAAAAGACAACATTCCCTGTTTCTCTGAAATAAGGTTTTCTCCCTAAAAAAAAAAAAATAAAAAAAAAAATAAAGCAAACCACGGGTTTTGTAACTGCACTTTTTTTTGAGAAGGTAACAAATAGCACTGGAATGCAAGCTGTAGTCTGTGTCCACCCTGGGTCATTTCACCAGAGAGAGACATCTTGCATAACCATGAAAGGAGACAAAACTGTCATTTAAGTCCTGAAACACAGAAGAAACTTTTCCCATCCATTGTTCTCTTGTATATGTGTAAGCATTACCTTTAGCTGGCATGATTTGATTTAGACCTTCCCCACATTGCATCTGGTTTAATGGAATGCCATAATAGTGTCACACGGTTATTCTTGAAAAACAGCTACTAAATGTTGATGTTACTTATTGTAGCAATATTTATGTGAGAATGCAGCAAATACTTGGGAAAAGGTTTTAAAGGTTGAAAGGCGAGTATAGCCATAAATTATGAGTAATGCTGCAGTTGGGAAGTGACATAAAGTTCAATGGCCTCAGCCTCCGACACTGTGTGTTCATTGTTTTGGACATTCATGTGACTGCCTCTCAGCCAGGCCAGGGCTCCTTCTCTCCCTTGCTGGATGGGATTTCAATGCAGGATTGTGGAGGGGTTTTAAAGTGATTCTCTAATGTCTATTGTGTAACTTTCTCGTCTCCGACACCAGAATCAGCCTAAAAGCCAACCTTAGCAGTCTGAGTGACTGAAACAGATAATGGAGTTCATATTCATGCTGGCTTCCAAGATTAATTCACATTTTATTTCCTTATAACACTGAATGCAGAAACAGAAGACAAAACGCAGTGCTAGCCAGTACAGAGGATTTGTTTGTTCCAGGGGTATTTACAGGTTCTTCAAATGGCTTTTTGGGAGCCTTTCACCCAGCAAAATGTGGAGAAGCCCAGAGTCAAAGCCAGCCCAAAGGGTCACGGTGGAGTTCCCCTGCCAGGCAAAGGACACCTGGGGCAGCTCTTGCCCCAGGACAGGGAGGGAAGGAAGAAGGGATGGATGGAGCCGGGACAAGGAGCCTGGGGGAAGATCTGCAGAGCCGGGCTGGCTGCTGCCGTCCCCTGCCGCGGCCACGACTATTTGATCTCAGGCACAGCAGCAGCCTGCTGGCTTCTCTCGGGCTGCCACGCAGGCAAAGCAAGCAGCAAAGCCAGGACAACCTTGCTGCTCACAACAGCCCGCGGCATCTTTCCCCTGTATCAAGACCGGCACAAGGGAAGTCTGGGAATAGATAAGGTCCTGAATTGCAAGATCGCTCCAGACTGTCCTCAGACGTACCGTGCCATCCTCCTACTGACACCTTCCTTCGGCGGTGGAGGGCTTTATGGTTTGTGTAGATTAGATTAGTTCCATCTTGAAGTTCATTTTTACATGAAAGTGTCAGTTCTCCTTGTGTGGTGGCACGCAGAGGGAGCCTCAAAACTTTTAAGCAGGCTCTGGAGGGCATAGGGAGGAGATCTCTGGACACAAACGTGCAGGTTTGAGCTGGGATAGAATTAATTTTCTTCATAGTAACTAGAATAGGGCTATGTTTTGGATTTGTGCTGAAAACAGTCAGTGGTTTGCTTTGTGGGCAGGGAAGCGTCCATGTGCTAAACCAAACAAACCTCTGCAGTGTGGAGAAAGTCATTAGGGCTGATTAGACTCCAGTCTGTAAAGTGCTTAACGACCATGCCTGCAGTTTTCTGTAGCATCCTAATCTCTGGCCCCCATGCCAACTGCTGCCTTGTATCCCCTTCATCCTGCCCCTGCCAGCGCCTGTCCCTGGTTGGCAACAATTAGAATGGAAGATGCTTGGCATTTAGCCGGCCGTTAGCTCACTATAGGAGCACACTGGGATTCAAAGGGCTGTGATGGGAACATTACTGGTCCTGCAGTTATGGCAAGGTCTCCAGAAACATCAACATCTATGTGACAGACCCATTTTTCCTTCACTTTTCATCAGCTGCTGGGATAAAACTTGCAAATCTCTGGCCCTGACAGACTCCACAGGTTGTCAATGAAGCTCCTGGGTGGTTCCCTCACAACAGAACCACATTGGTGATGTCCCAAGTATTGTCAAGTCCCTGGTATGCTGTCCAGTGGCCAAAACCTCAGCAAGTGGGATGGATCTTCTTCCCCTTCCCTCTATGGTTGATGAAGCTCCTTCTGTTCAGTGTCAGAGGTGTAAAACTCAGGAATGGCTGGACAACCCAACACCTAAGTATCGCTCTACCACCACACCAGCCTCTCTGGCCTGGCAACTTGGCCAGGAACAAAAACACTGTCTCTCAGAGCTTAGGGCTTCCATGTGTGCCCTGTCCTTTCACTGTAGCACAGGTGGGTACAGGTGCATGAATTAGACACTGTAGCACACATGGCTTATTGTGCATTTATAAAATATTTTTAAGGGTACAGTTACATTGTTTTTTCTTTACATCGTTTTTTCTCTGATTTGAACAGGTTGTTTAATAAATGGGACAGCCTATAGCATCATTCTCTTCTGCCATGGTAGGAGGAATGGGGAAGTCACTTTTAGCAAAGATGCAAAATGTCATTAGCCCATAAAGCCTAGAATCACCATAAGCCCATAAAAACTATGGTAAGTGAACATGTAAAATCACAGTAAGCGTACAATCACATAAAACCTATAATAAATTGCTGTTGTGTAGTAAAAGCTGATTAGAAATTGATTGAAATGGTTCAAACTATGTAGGTCTCATCTTAATGCGTCACCTGGTGTTTACACAACCCTGACTTGCAAGGAGTCCTTCGTCTCCCTTGCCCCCCTTCATACACCACCCACGGTGGTGGGGGGAGACACGTTCTGCTTACCTGTATCAGACCTGCGAAGCAATAACTTGCAGTGTTGAGAGGTCATGCTGAATGAAAATACTCTGTTTGAACCAAGCAAACATGCAGGGCCCAACATCAAAAGCACAGATATGTCACTAGCCATGCTAGATGGCTGTCAGCAACACCATCTTGCTTTCAGTGCCCTCTCCTCCTCCACTACTAGTACACGTAGCCAAACCTTCTTCCTGGCAACCTGAAATACAGCTCATAAGCAATTTCAGGATCTCAAATAAGAAAGCAAGAGCCAATATTTTTCTGCATCCATTTCCTCAGCCAGCTGTTGTGGGGACAGGGTCAGGGGCAAGCTCTGCACACCAGGCAGTGCTCCAAAGGCCCCAAATCCTGGGGCTTCTCTTCCAGCTCTGTGGGATGATATGAATTAACCTCACCCCATTATTTTCTCTGCAGCAGCTGCAGTTTTTTGCCATGTCAGTCCAACTCTGCCATAAATCAATCACCTACGTCCTCCTGCTGTCTGCATCTCAGGAAATGCTTCCCAAATGCCATGCAGGAATGCTCACTTATACAATGCTCCATTGTATAAGTGCTGCTTCACTGTGTCAACATAGAATAGAATCATAGAATCATATGGGGTTGGAAGGGACCTCTGGAGATCATCTAGTCCAACCCCCACACCGGAGCGGGTCTGCCCAGAGCAGGTTGCACAGGAACTTGTCCAGGTGGGTTTTGAATATCTCCAGAGAAGGAGACTCCACCACCTCCCTGGGCAGCCCTGTTCCAGTGCACTACACTACCACTCTCACAGTAAAGAAGTTCCTCCTCATGTTTAGGTGGAACTTCTTATGCTCAAGTTTGTTCCCATTTCTTCTTGTCTTGTCACCACTGAGAAAAGACCAGCCCCATCCTCCTGACACCCTCCCTTTAAGTATTTGTAAGCTTTGATCAGATCCCCCCTAACATCTTGCCCTGAATAAAGAAATGGCTCATATAAGGTTTCCACCATCTGCCCCCTTTACTAACTGCACCCTCTGCAGTAAGAAGACAAGTTCAGGAAGCTCAGTGTATGCACAGACCTGTGATGGGAATGCTCGGAGCAACTTTGCCTGATCCCTCCACTGCGAACACCCTCCAAACGCAATTCTTCACAGCCCCTCAGCTGCAGAAAAAGTAGATCCACCTGGAGAAACCATCCAGTGTCCCATTAGAAACACGCTGTAAAGCAGCAGCTGGTTTCTGCTGGTGGCCCCATGAGATGTGGTGCCATATACTCTGGTGACCAGTAATAATACATTTATCTTCTCATTTCTGATAGCTTTGTTTGCAGGTAGACCCAACAGAAAAAAAAAAAAAGTCTAAATTCAGCAAATACACTGTTCATTGAAGGTCTTCTTCCTGCAAAGTAGAGGATATCCATAGAGTGAATGAGCATTCATCTATTCCTGAAAGAAATGTGGAGCATCAGAGTTTTGGGGCAAGAAATCTCTGTTCAAAAGATGGTTAACTAATAATGTCTCACTAATGATAAATGCGGATTTTCAGAAAATCTGTTTAGCATTTCTAACCCAAAATACAATTTGCAGATCAACTTTCAGATTGAAGTCCCAAAAAAACTCCAAGGAAAAAGATTAGTGGAAAAAACCTAGTCACTGGTGTGATATCTTTCTGGTAAGGAAACTGGTTCAGCAGATCTTGTCTAGGAGAGGGAAGAAGGCAAGGCAAGTCTAGGCAAGGAAAAACTTTTAGGAGTCACTCTAGTCCTCACTAAGAATCTTTCTAACTTTTAATTTGGCTTTAAAAAGACTATGTAATCAATTTATTTCTGAATTTTAAGCCATGTAGAAAATTATCAGTGATATTGATTCTAAAAGAAAATGCCTGTAATTCAGTTGTATAAGGTTGAGACAGAAAAATCCAAATGTCAAGCTGGGTCAAAGAAGGATCAAGAAGATTCGAAGCTGTGGGATTTTGTCTTCAAAGCTACAATCTCTTAGACAGACAATTAAATGAATGGCTGAAAGTGATGTTTTGGGGTGGGTTTGGAGGCTTCCAAAGAAAAGCATTAGTAGCTGGCAAACTGTAAAGCTACCATTAAAAATAACCTTGAAGTTGATACGATTTTCATAGAAGATCTATCCTTTAAAAAGTGTTAAAAGAGCTACAAAGCTGGCCAGGAAAATTGTCTGTTCCTTCTTGTCTGCTTCGCTGGACATTTATAGGGTAACAGCATGCGCTGCCTCAGTGAAAGTTAAAGAATGATGTCCATAGGGCAAACAGGTGCCGAGTTATCTATAAACTCATTTCTTCCAAACCTTTAGGGAGACAAAATCCTTTTGATTTTATTGAACGTACATTTCTGTCTAATCTCCTGCCAGCCTCTCCTTAGCATTACCGGTGGCTGCAGAATTGACCCCGGACATGAGTTGAGCTCTTCCTTTGGAGTGAGTCACAACTTCTGGAAACAAGACGTAATGGCACTTCCAACGACTGTTAGAATGAAGTGGACATCAGTGCAATGTACCAGAGTGTCCTCCAACCACGTGGGATTCAAACCTAACCATTGCCAATCGTAATTTAAATTCTTACCCTATAAATGCATACTATTTCTATCTCATCATCATTGCACTCTTCATAACCAGCGAGAGCCTCAGCTAAAGGTATTTTTGCCTTTAAAGAGTAGTACTTAGGCTCTAGTTCAGCCAGGCATCTGAGTTTGTTCTTAGCTTTAATTTCAGACTATTCTGCAAGGAACATCACTGCAGGTTAACAGCTATGGTGTAATTAAGAAACACATTGGGGATAAGATTCAGATTGCCAGTTTCACTTAGGAAAACTACAGGCTTTTTAGTCAGAGGGAAAAATTACAAATATTGAAGAAGTTCCTTCTGCCAAGCTTTAATTGACTAAGCATACCTAGACTCCCTGTATAGTCTGTGGGAAGAAGCAAACACCTCTGGAGAGGAATTCATGTCACTTGCCTTAGATACCCATCTAAGGGATGAAATAATCAGGAGTTTCAAAGTCAGTCTGTCTTTTCTTTAGTGACACCGAAATGTATAGATTCAATGAAAACAAATTGTTATGATGTCTCTCTCTTCTTCTGGTTTCTTTCCTCCAGAACTTGTCCATTGATTGGGAGACATTCTGCTACAAACCAGAGCCTTTTGGCCTTTCTCTCTGCTCCTGCACATGATACCTTCCAGACCAGGTGGGGAGATGACACATACTCGTTCAGCCTTTCACCTGTGCTGCCCCAACAGCTCCTGAGAAACCCTTTCTTCTATAACCTGTATGTCCTTTGATTGTGTGACCTTCTGATCAGGCACAGCTGATCTCTATTATTTATTTGTCTCCCCATTCTGACTAGGTAGGAAAAATGGGTTTGTTCTAGGCAGAATCCACCTTTTTGGCTCAGTGGGCTGCATTTGAATGCCCGGTCAGCAGAAGATGACAAGTTCCTATCATTAGCCTGTGTCAGGTGCAAGATCCTCTCCCAGCCCTTCCTCAGTTTCTTCCCCAGTAAGGAAGGAAAATATACCACATAATTTATTCACGTTCCATATTCAAAATGGATTTATATGGAGAATCCCCAGTGTCAAAAACGTTAAACCCCCTCAATAAGCAGAATTCCCAGTCAAGAGCACCCAGCCGTGCGTGGCACTCTGAGCCTTCATAGCACCAGTTTAATTCAGGCTGCTCCAAATAGCTCCTTATGTACCTCTTTTTCACCCTTGGGCACCAAAGTGAATGGCCAAGATACTTGTTTAACCACATGACTTTCTAAAAGATCCCAGATGTAACCACCAAAGCAGACCTAAGTGTGTAAGACAGAAAGGCTAGTGCACCTTGAGCTACAGAAGAGACCAATCACACAAATTTCTCACCTGGAGTCACAAGCTAGCCTTATGTCGTGGTTTGGCCGTAGATGGGAACAAAGGACCACGTGGCAGTCACTCGTACAAATCAGAGTCCCCCACCAGCGGCGTGG
>BJBW01009929.1:12521-41995 GCA_004320125.1 Scolopax mira
CCAGGGAGGTGGTTGAGGCACCATCCCTGGAGGTATTGAAGAAACGAATTGACATGGTGCTCGGGGATATGGATTAGTAGTAGATTAGTGTTGGTTTTAGTGTGGTGGGGGTTGTGTGGGTTTTTGTGAGGTTTTGTGTTTTGTTTTGGTTTTTTTTTTCATTGGTTGGACTAGATGATCTTAAAAAGTCCCTTCCAACCTAGGTGATTCTGTGGTTCTGTGATTCTGCCTCACCCACACTGTGGTGCCTGCTGAGCCCTTCCCATCCAGGGGCTCCTCCACACCCATCATCATCCTCAGGGATGTGGAGGAGGCTCTTTGCCTTCCTCACTGCCAGGGCAGCCTGTTAAAGGCTCCAGGACCACATTCCTGGGTGGCAGTGACCCACGTAGAGGGTGTCCTTGCCCATCATCAGGGACACTGATTTTTACATGGAATAGGTTAGAAGGGACATTTAAGACCCTGGAGCCCAACCATCATTTTGAACGTTATTCTGAAGACTACACTGTAGAAAAAATGCATATTCTGCCATTTCAAGACCTTCTACAAAAAGCACATCACCTCTATCATACGTACGCCCCCCCTTCTTTAATTTAAAGTCTTTTATCAGGAAAAAATATGAAATGTTCATAGCACTTCGGCTACTGAATAGCCCTAATTTGTAGTGACTGCAGACAAAGACCTCAGAGGTCAAGCTTCTCATCATTACCTCTACTTGAATAGGGCAAGATGTTTCCTAATGCAGATTCTCCCCCACCCCAAAGGCTTCCTCTGCCTTTAAGAGTCTTCTTATGACTCCTATTTGCTTAATTACCAGCAGACACAGTGACAAAGTCCATACCAAAAAGGCCAATCCATGTGCTCAGATTGCCCGATCTGACATTAAAATAACCAAAATCTGAGGTTATTTTGACCTCTTTGCATCTCTCCCCCTTACACTGAGGGGGCGGGAAGAGACGTTAAGCTGTCACCTTATATTATTATTAATATTATATATATTATTAATATTATATAATATTTATATAATTATAATATCATATCATATTATATTATAATATAAGATGATCCGTGATCACTCAACAATGAGGTCCTGCCCGCTGGGGTGGCTGAGCAAGGACACTCGGGAAGTGACATACTCCTGGGGCTCCAAAAAAACCCCCAACAAAACCCCAAGGCTGGTACAGCTAGCTCTGAGCCCTCTTGCTCGAGCCCCAAAAAAATCACTGGGCTGAGCTGAGTGACATGAAGCCTTGCTGGGTTAGAGGTGGTGGGAGCTATTTGCTGGTTCATCTCCGTACCAGGAGGATTTAGGCTGGATTAGGCAGTGGCTGGCTGTGCCACTCCCGTGGTCCTTCTGGAGGCACCACGAAGAGTGAACCCAGCAGCATCACGTGTGCTGGGTCATCTGACACAAAAGGGACCTGGTGTCCACAGCTGACATGGATCACAGCTTTGCAGGGGTTGCTCTTTGGTGTCTTTTTGTGATGCTGAACCTAGAAAAGCACACAACCCTCCCCAGGAAACACGCGGCTTTGGGAAAGTCATGCTGATTTTTGCTCTCTGAGAACTCTGCAAACCACCCTGTCACCTTTGCCACCTCCCCATCCCGCTCAGGCTGTGCTGAGATCAAAGAAGCAGGACAACACGTGGTCGTCTTCTTCACGTGAAGCTCTCGGCTCTGCTGCCAACTCTCTGATCGTGGCCATACTGCTTAATTTGCTGCCCTGATTTCTCGACTGTAAGCTTAGGGACACTGCAAGACTTTGAGACACATGCATAAAATCCACTTTTCATTTCAAACTTCAGGACCATCAAGAAGCCCCGGGTGAGAGCTGGGCTCTGCTTTGTCCAGTCTGACTGGACTGTTTGTTCAGTCAAGCCTCAGCCCTGGAGCTCTTGCACCCAAGAAGGAGGAAGGTGAATGAGGGCATGACATGACATGCCCAGAGTCATAGCGGTTTTGGTGAGGTTGAGATGAACCTCCAAGCTTCAGAACGTGAGCCTCACTCCCCAGCTGAACCAAAGGACCTCCTGCAAAACCTCTGAGCCAAAGGACCTCCTACATTACCCCTAGTGACAGGATGAGGGGCAGTGGCTTCAAACTGGAAAAGGGTAGATTTAGATTAGACTTTAGGAAGAAATTTTCCACTACAAGGGTGGTGAGACCCTGGCCCAGGTTGCCCAGAGAAGTTGTGGATGCCCCATCCCTGGAGGTGTTCAAGGCCAGGTTGGATGGGGCTTTGAGCAACCAGATCCAGTGGGAGGTGTCCCTGCCCATGTCAGGGGGCTGGAACTAGAAGACCTTTAAGGTCCTTTCCAACCTAAACCATTCTATGATTCTATGAAAACAAGACTCCATATAACCAACGGGATAACTCCCCCGCAAAAGAAGCATTAATTTTACACATATTCATCTTTTTTCCTCGGAGGATGTGATTGCTGGGCTTGCTCCACCTGGGCTGAACTGGGCGAGCAGGCAGCCGTGGCTTTCAGACGGAGATAAACTCTTCTGCTTTCCAGCCCTTCCAGCAGAGTTGCCACGCTGCTCTGGGGGCAGAAGGGAAACTTCTTTACAGCGGGTCACTGACCTGGAAAGGATTTGCTGTGCCAGCCCCGTGGGTGCCCCTCTCCCTCTTCTCGCCAGAGGCCAAGAGGCAGTGCCAGCTGTGCTTCCTGCACAGCCTCAGCTCCCCATCTCACCTGCTGGTGATCTCAGGGTCAAAGTTGTGTTGTTCATGCACTTAGCATTGCCTTCAGCTGCTGAGCTTCTCCTTTCTTAAGGTCCTCTGGGAGAACACGCTTTTCAGCGGCGCATCAGTCTTCCAGAAGACAGATCAGCTCCAGGGTGATGGCCACCAAACCTGGGTCAAACAGTGCATTCCCCAGCTGTCTCCCTGACTCCTTGACATCCCGTGGGGTACCTCGGTGGGAAATCCATCAGTGATAATACACCTTCGTTAAGGAAAGTTCTCTCTACTGAATGATGCTTCTCATTCAGTGAAATTAAAATAATACATAAAAGCAACTTGCTGCTGGCAAAAAGTTCCAGGCAGGAACTGGATTCTCTACAGTTAGACCCAGACTCACCTTAGCTCTGTAACGCACACCTGGATTTTGTTTTCCTGCAACATAAGGTGAGAAAAGCTCATTTAATAAAGAGATGGCAGAAATGCACTGTCCCAGTCTGGACAGAAGGCCACGGGGGAGCTGCCCCATCTGCTGGTCTAGAGGACGTTCTCATGCTCTTTTTCAGTTGCCATCTCCCACAAAGACCAATGTTTTCTCATCTAACCTCAATTGCCCGAAAGACCTTCCTGCAGGCAATCCTGCATTTGCCAAGGATCCTGCGAGAAACCACTGTGTATGTATGTATATGTGTTTTCATATATATGTATATATATGTTCCTGCTGGGAACATCTGCTCTTGGTAGACGTTTCCCTTCACAGTTTCCTGGAGATCATAAGGAGGGTCAGAAGGGTGAGAACTCCCTCCCCCTTCCCTCACCCAGGGAAGTCTACAGGCTTTGTTGGCTTAACTTCCCAATTTCATGCAAGTGATAATTGTGGTTTCGATATGAATCGGAGCTGTGAATTTTCCCAAGCAACTTCCCCCAGAAATGTTCTGTTTCTACAGGAGATGTACAGACAATGAGAAAGCCCCAAAGTAAATTACCTCTGCCCTGTTACACAGAATCACAGAATGATATGGGGTTGGAAGGGACCTCTGGAGATCATCTAGTCCAACCCCCCTGCCAGAGCACCAGCTACAGCAGGTTGCACAGGAACTTGTCCAGACCAGAAGGTTTGAATGTCTCCAGAGGAGACTCCACCACCTCTCTGGGCAGCCTCTTCCAGGGCTCTGCCACCCACAAAGTAAAGAAGTTCCTCCTCATGTTTAGGTGGAACTTCTTATATTCAAGTTTGTGCCCATTTCCTCTTGTCCTGTTAGCTTGGTTTCTTTTATTGCAAATAGGTGATGAGAAATCATGTCCCAGAATGCTTCTAGTTTCTACAAGATGAAGCAGGTGATGGCTCTGTAGCACGTTCTTTGACGTTTCCCAAAGAATTTTTGTTGAAACAATTGCTCCCATTTCATGAATGTGCTTTGAACAGCATGAGGTGACCAAGCAGGACCACTGGCTTTTCCTCACAAGAAAGGACAGCTTGCCATTGAGGAGAAGACAGTTTCTGGTGGCAAAGCAGGTCAGTGGAGGTCCCTCCATCGCTCACTTAGACTCCCACCAGCATCTCAGAGAAGAGCCGGTCAACATGAGCCACGAGGTTCTCTAACTCTGGTTAAAAATATGCTCCATCTTGGTTTTTTTTTCTAACAGAGTTACCAGTTCACTGGCCTGGTAGATCCGTTGGGCCTGCATTTGCATGACTCACCGGGTGGCACGAGGGGGGAAAAAGGAACCGAATGCAGGGGGGGCCAGGAGGAACTTCTCAAGCTGCTGCTGCTGCCACCACCAAAAACACTTAATGTGAAACAGCGACCTCAGTCACCCGCTTCCCCATTTCCCTTCCGAAGAGTGAGAGAAGCGGAGATGCAGCAAGTTGGATGCTAACAAGCAATTTATGTGGCAGCCAGTCTGAACCAGTCTCGGCAGCGTGACTGGTGTTTGTCACTACCAGGGCTGCGAGGGCGGGGGGGGAAGTGATGGGGGATTTACAGGTCAGCCCGTGCATTTTTGGATAATCTGCGGACTGCCTTTAGGTTCTGTATAAATAGTAATAATAATAATTAGAAGCGGATGTAATTAATTGGAATCCATTCCACGGCAGTAACATGATCCAGCTTATTGCCAGTCCCCCTGAGTCACTCCGTCCTCCGGATGATTATTTTTCTGCTTTTCCCTAATACAATCTGAACACTGCTTTTCGTGCTGCTGGTGGATCCAGCCAGTGGTGGGCACTGCCAGGGGTTTTTCACCGAATTTCACTGAATTTTTAGAGTTGGAAGAGACCGTAGAGATCACCTTGTCCAACTCCCCCACCAAAGCAGGACTGCCCAGAGCTACAGCATGTTACTCAGGACGGCATCCAGGTGGGGCTCGAAAATCTCCAGAGAAGGGGACTCCATGACCTCCCTGGGNNGTGAAGCAGTTTTTTCTCATATTTGAGTAGAACTTCCTGCGTTCCAGCTTGAGCCTGTTGCCCCTCATCCTCTCACTGGTAACCACTGAAAAGAGTTTGGCTCCCTCCTCCTTCAACCCACCCTTTAGATACTTAAAGGCATTGTTTCAAACCCTCTTCTCACCCGGACACAACCCGCCTGGTTGGTTTGCCTTTTTTTTCATCAGAAAGCAGCACATTTTTGAACTTAAAATCCCCTCCACCATCCACAAGTCTGGTGTTAACCCAGTTGTGTTATGGCCTGGTATTCACCCAATTTATTTTGAATTAAAAGCAGTGAGGGGCATCCCAGGTTTCCTTCTGGGCAGCCTTGCTGGGTCCTGCTTTGCTTCGTGATCTCTATTTGGGATGAGGCTCTCCCTTCCTTGACCTCCTGGGAAGAGCATGTTGTTCCCAGGTTTGGTGACCCCAGGGGAAGCGGGGCTCTGGAGCACGTGAACAGCAGCACAGCCAGCTGTGGAGGAAGGTCCTCTCCCTGCACATGTGACACAGTCTGTCTTGTCCCCTCCTGGGAACAGCAGTCCTGCCACTGCCACCCTGGCTCGGGGAGGGAAGCTCTTCTCCAGGCTCATTCCCAGGCTCCCGAAGGTCGTTGCTCCCTTCCAGGATTAGATAGGGAGAAAGTATGGGAAGAAAAAGTCCACCTTGGCTGGGAGAGGAGCCTTTTAGCTAGATTCAAACTTCTCTGAAATCAGGAGGAGGCTTCTTGTGGGTTGGATGATGCTCCTTCAGTAGAGTAAAAACACTGCTTTTTTTCCTTTTTTTTTTTCTTTATTTTGATAGAATTTCTGTCGTTCACCAGGGGTTCTGTGCTGTTCTCTTTGGTGTGGCACTGAATGAAACCCCCTCTTGTTTCAGCTGCCGTTAGGATGCTTCCAGAAGGTGACTGTTGGTCAATGGGATTTCTACAGGCTCTGGAAATCAGGTGTTTGAATGTTTTCCTCAATGGGAAGCCAACAATGCAGAGACAAGTCATATAATTTGGGGCACCCAGAGGGGCCGTGTGCCCTGAGGACACTCATAAACCTTGAAGGCCTTGATCAGCCCTACTTGGGGCCTCCCCCACCCCTGCCTCTCCCACCCTAAAGCATCATCTCTGTTTCTGTCTCCTGGAAGACCTTGGACTTATGTTGCAGCCTTCCAAGTGCTGTCTCTTGTCCCATGTCCTCCTGCTCCTGGATCCCGGGATAGACCTGGACATGTTTCCATCACTTGCCATGGCCATCGATGGACACTGTGACCAGCACCCTGCTCTGCCCACTCCATTCAGATGCTGCAGGTCCGTGAGGGCACAGCCTTGCACCATGGCCACACTTGGCTTCCAGCTTATCCCCATTCATGGAAGAACGTGTCTGCTCCCTGATGCATTCCACCATCACGAGGAATGATACATGAGGATCCTGCCCTTCTGCTCCGCTCTGGTGAGGCCCCAGCTGGGAGTCCTGCGTCCAGCTCTGGAGCCCTCAGCACAAGGAGGATGTGGACCTGTTGGAGCAGGTCCAGAGGAGGCCACGGAGATGATCTGAGCTCTGAAACACCTCTGTTGTGAGGGACAGGCTGAGGGAGGTGGGGTTGTTCAGCCTGGAGAGAAGGCTCCGAGGAAACCTTATTGCGGCCTTTCAGTACTTAGAGGGGGCTTATAAGAAAGATGGGGATGGACTTTTTGGTAGGGCCTGTTGTGAGAGGTCGAAGCGTAATGGCTTTGAAGTAAAAGAGGGCAGATTTAGAGTAGATATAAGGAAGACATTCTGTACGGTGGGGGTGGTGGGACACGGGCCCAGGCTGCCCAGAGCGGTGGGAGTTGCCCCATCCTTGGCGACATTCCAGGCCAGGTTGGACAGAGGTCTCTGGGCCACCTGGTGTAGTCGAAGGTGTCCACGGTAGGGGAGGGTCGGACTAGGATGGCCTTTGGAGGTCCCTTCCAACCCGAACCCTTCTACTGATTCCACCCGCGGGGACGCGGGTTCCGCCGGCGCGGGGAGCCGCGGAGTGGTGCGGGCGGGGACGACACACTGTGAAACCCGGCGGAGCGGGGCGGGCGGGGACGACACACTGTGAAAAGCGGCGGCGCTGCGCGGGAAGCGGGTGTCCTTGCGCGGGCGGGCGGGCGGGCGGGCGGTGACGCCACAAAGGGAGCTCCGCCCCGCACCGCGCCCGCCCCCCCCACGTGCGCGCCGCCCCGCCGCGCGCCGGCAGTGCGCAGCCGGCCGCCCCGCAAGGCAGGTGGGAGCGCGGCGGGCGGCAGGGCCCCCGCCCCGCCCGGCCCCGGCTCCGGCCTCGGCCCCGGCCCCGCCGCCATGGCCGCCTGCCCCCCGCCCCGCCGCCGGCCGCCACCGCTGCCGCCGGCCCCCCGCCCCGCCGCCTGAGGGAGGCTGAGCGCGGCTGGACGGGCAGCGCTTCGCCCCCGCTGCGCTGAGCTGCGCGGCGGCCCCGGTCCCGGCCGCCACCATGGGGGCCGCCGCCGCCGCGCTCGCCGGCTTCCTCACGGTGAGTCTGGGCTGAGGGTGGTCGTGTCCCCGCGCAACATCCGCGGGGTGTGAGTGTGTGCGTGTGTGTGCGTGTGCGCGCGCTGCAGTGCGGGGCTGCCTGCCCGCACCCCCTGACCGGCTGGGGGGGTGGGTGTGTGTCTGATGCTGGGGGGTAGGCAGGGGTGTGTTTTTTTGGGGGGGATGCGTGTATTTGGGTGTCCTGCAGCCCCCCCCCCCCCCCCCCCCCCTTCCCAGGAGATGCTGCCCACCCAAGACCCCGCACAACAGGCGCCGGCCGAGTGCGGTGTCCCTCTGCTCCATCCGCTCCTTCCTCTCCATCCCCGCCTTGGTGCAGGCGGGAGGCATCATCCAGGCTTCACCCAGGGCTCTGCGGGTCTGAGCGGATCCGCGCTTCAACCCCCCGCCCCGCTCCCGCAGCTCAGCACCGGGTTGGGATCCGTCCTTCCATCCCTCCGCCGGTCCTTCCATCCCTCCATCCATCCCCCGAAGTGCTTTCCTTTGGGCGGGCAGCAAACCTCCTCGCCGCTAATTGCAGCCTTGATTTAACACTTAATGTTCTCCGGAGGGTTTACCTCCCCCAGGTAAGGCCCTTCCCAATCCATCCCTTCGGGGCTCCATCCTTTTTTTTTTTTTTTTTTTAATTTTTTGGGGGGAGAAGAGACAGTAATCTGGTGTGTCAGGCGGACGCCGCAGCTGCTGCGGTTGGGTTGTGTAACCGGGGAGCACACTTGCTCTTGAACTCAAGGTGGATCTTAGCAAGCTGGTGCTGGCTCCGGAATCCGAGTAAACAAATAATAAAAAAAAAACCCAAAACTAATCTAGAGTTTGGGAGAGCATTAGGAACGGCCTGGTTGCCCCCCCTGGGGGGGTCTGTGCACGCTGCAGGCTGGGTGCTCCCCAGCACTGGGTTCCCCATGGGGAGGAGCACGTCTAGAAGATGAGATGCTGATGGGGAGCTTGAGATACGGAGCTCCAGCCGGGATCCTGGAGGTCAGTTGGGAACCGTGGGTACAGAGGGAAAAGTAGGGGGGGGAGGAAAAAGGAATGATAGGGAAAACACACCAGGGATTCTCTGAAATGAAGCCAAGACTGAGCAAACGTGTGTGTCTCGTGTGTGCATGCGTGTGCTCTGCCTGTGCTGAGCGTGCGAGCCCCAAGACAGGGGTTCTTCTCCGTGCTCCTGAGCTGGCGGGGTGGTCCCCTTGGCCGCCGGCCAGGGTTTCTTCATCTCAAATCTTCATCTTCAACACTGTGGGCTCCTGGGAGGAGCTGACGTCTTCCCAGCCCCCGTGGCAGCGTGCTTGGGCTCGCTGGTGCAGCAAACCCAAATCTGCCTGGTTTCTGAGCAGTAGCAGCTCGGTTGTGTAAAGGGCTGATGTTGGCCATGGTTTCATGGTTTCCTCCTTTGCTTGGCATGGGCTTTGGGCGGCTGCTGCAAGGTGGTTACCACCATCTCTCCCCCCCCAAAACCGGCATGGTGGTGCCTTCCCTCAGCTCGGAGTTTTGGGGTGGGGGGGAATTTCATCTCCTTGGGGCAAAACGGTGGCCGCCGAGCGAGCTGTGGTCAGCGCTGGCTGCAGGAGGAGCTGCTGTGGGGTTTCCTTCCTGGGGACCAGATGTGACCAGAGGTCCTGTTGTTCTGGCACACTCAGCTCTCCCAGTGGCACCAAGGGACTGTGGTGCGGGGTGAACCCCGGGCACTCGGTCTCAGGAGCCCCAAGCCAAGAGCTCCAGCAGCTGCTCACGCTGAGAGAAGCACAAACTTCTTTTCTACCTCCATATTCTCTCCTCACTCCTTTTTTTCGGAGTAACTTGATCCTTTTTACAATGCACGGGGCAGATGAGCTCCTCCTGGCTGTAAAGTTACCGTAAAACTTCCAGCCCGGTTTATTTGTTTTTCTGGGTTTGTTTTATTGTTGTTTGGGGTTTTTTTTTTGGGAGGGGGGGGGTGGTTTTTGTGTTGTGGTTTTTTTTTCTCCTTTAATGTCGCAAGCGACTTCCCGGTGCCGGTCGGCGGAGGGTGCAGCTGACCTTCGGGAAGGGCTGTCAGCCCATCCCTGCCCTGTGCCAAGGCATCGCCATGGAGCCAGCTGCCATTTCTCCCAAATCTGGCTGATTTTGCTCGGAAACTGTCCCCAGAGTATCAATTTAGCACCATCGGTCTGTGCTCACTTACTCTGCTCCTGCTCTTCTCTACTGGGGTCAAGGGACCTGTGTTTAGCTGGTTTTTCCCTTTTTTTCTTTTCCTTTTTTTTTTTTTTTTTTTTTTAGGTTTATCACTGCCTCCCTGCAGGAGGCATCACTGTATATGACCTGAGACGTTGACTGTCTTGAGGTGTCACTGCGTTTCGGGACACAAATGCCTGTAGAGCCACCAACTTTCTGCTGGCATGTTGGCTTACAGAGTGGGTTTGGGTCCCGAACAAGCCAGTGTGTCCCTGCCACGTCCCCAGGAGACTTGTGGCTCCCTAGAAGCTATTTACTGTGCAAACTGCCCATGGGGTCTCTCCTACAGCGTGCAGTTATTTATGAGGATGATGGAGGCACGGGACAGATGTGACTGTGGAGATGGAACCGTCAAGCTGGATGGTGGTGGACCATCATCCACCATCTGTGGACCAGGTGCAGGGTCCTGCTGGCTCAAGGGTTTGCAGCCAAGTGCAAAGGTTCCCTTGTCTGAGTCATATCCCCCATGTGGGAGGGAAAAATGAGAGCATTCCCGAGCCTGATCCTCGTACCATAAAACCTCCAAGTGTTGGAGGAGATGAAGGTGGCCAGAAGTTGCTTTTGCCCGTACGGTGCAGGGCATCAATTCGGGGCTGGAGATGCCCTTTGGGATCATGGCCACCCCGTCTCGCATCCTGGCCCCCCTTCTGGCTGTGGTGTCAGGAGCTGCTCCTGCATCAGGCACTGAAAGTGCTTGAAACCAGATCTGCTCTTTAGTGATGTCTTGCACCGATTCCTTTTCTCTGTGATTTTTTTGGTACCCTATATGCTGTCTTAGATGTTGGAGTAATGAACTGAAATCCAATGGCTCAGCAAAGCTCATTTCATTATTCTGCTGCTTCTCCCATTGAGACTGGGTGTATCAGCCAGAAAAGCCTGGGTTTTGCCTGCTGCTGGGCAGTCCTGATGCTGAGGGACCAAACCAGCAGGCACCCCTTTTTGTTGAGGATGTCCTCCTGGCCTTCTCTTGCAGAGATCTGCGTGGTGCCAGCCACCGAACCCAAGCAGCAGGATGGTTTTAGGGACCTGAAACACCAATCCAAATAAACACTGGATGCTCAGAGCTGCTTGGCCCTCTCACGCTGGGACTTCTTGTTGTCCCTAAGCTTGGAACTGCACGTGAGGCTGAAGATCTGGAGATGTTCAACAGCGCCAGTGCTGCTTTGTTTGAAATAAAAACCAAACAAATGGAAACAAACAAAAAATAAAGCTGGTGCTCTTATGGCAGTGCGTGTCCCACTGACTTTAGTTACCCAGATGAGTGATGGGAAGGTGATGGAGATGGGGGAGGAAAAAAAGGGAGAGCAGGATGGGACCCATGCCATGTGCAGGGCTGTCTGTGGGTTTCCTGAGGTTTGGCTTGATGCAGAAGGAGAAACCAGGATCCGAGTTGGTGGCGTGTAGCTCATCCCTGGTGAGGCAGGAGAGCCCACTGCCTGTCCCCGATGCTCTGTTGCTGGCACGGGGAGGAGGATGAGTAGGTGACCCCCCCATACAACCTCAGGAGACCAGATCCTGCTGTGTCTGGTTTGCTAATTCAGGGTGGCGTCACGAAGATTACGGGCGGCAGGTTCCTTTAGAGCCAGCTAAGCACTTTGTGAAATCATGTCTTAAGGGAGGGGAAAAATAAAATGCATCCTGCAATCCCCTGCTGCCTGCCAGGGCAGCCCCGCTTTTCTGTTTTAATTTGACGTGCTGTAATTAGCCCGGCCACCGCAGGATCCTTGTCAACTCCTGCGGGCTTGCCTGCTTCTGCCTGCTCTGTAATTGCTGCTTCAGGAGAAGGGAGGGGAAGAAAAAAAAAAAAAAAGGAAAAAAAAAATGAAATATTTGAAGTGTTTTGTACAAATCCTGAGCCGTAAATTATTTAGCAGGTGAGAGAGCAACGTGCTGTGTGTTTCCAGGAAGCAAGAGACTGCACCAAAAATGACGCGGCGCGGCTTGCGGCTCTGCTGCCGTGTGTCTTCTGCAGAGTCATGGTGTTGGGAGGCTTTTTTCCTTCTTCTTTTTTTTTTTTTTTTTTTTCTCCTTTCCCTTTTGCTTCTGAATTTATTCTTGCTGGCTGCCAGCCCAGAATAGGTAGCAGAGCAAGAGGCGAGGGCTTGTATAACACAGCCAAGTGATTTATGTGCCCGGCTGTGCCGTTGAAAAGCCGTAGGGTCTCTGGTCTTTTTAGCTTCAGTGCAGGAAAGCACCTTTGGAAATTCAAGGTAATGTCAGTGCCCTCCTCTCTCTTTCCCCCCTAACCCTGCCTGCAGCTCTTTGAAAATGTTTTTTCTGTTGCTTTGCATGCTGTACGAGGTTGTCTTCTTAGCCTGGAGAAGAGAAGGCTGAGGGGGGATCTGATCAATGCTTGTAAATACTTAAAGGGTGGGCGTTGAGAGGATGGGACCAGTCTTTTTCAGTGGTGCCCAGAGTCAGGACAACAGGAAATGGGTACAAACTTGAATATAAGAAGTTCCACCTAAACATGAGAAGAAACTTTTTTTACTTTTGAGGATGGCAGAGCCCTGGAAAAGGCTGCCCAGAGAGGTGGTGGAGTCTCCTTCTCTGGAGACGTTCAAACCCTGCCTGTGCAAGTTCCTGTGCAACTTGCTGTAGGTGGACCTGCTTTGGTAGGGGGGTTGGACTAGAGGATCTCCAGAGCTCCCTTTCAACCTCATATCATTCTGTGGCTCTGTTGTGTCAGCCTTTCTTTTGATATACCTTTTGTTCTTGGTCCCTTATCTCCACTGACATAGCAGACATTAAATCCATAGACCACACTGGTCTTCTGGAGAAAGTCGAGGTCCTGCTTGGTAGATGGAGCTTCTTGTTGAGATGGAGCAGCCTCGATACAAAGCAATTAAGGGAATAAAGACCCCAGAATTGGAAATAAGTAGAGATAAACAGCTGTAGCCAGCTGGGTGCATTTCAGTGTCTAAAAACAGGAGACCTTTTACCTGTATCTGATGCAACGAGGAACTGAATTACGGCAGAGCTTCTCAACGAGCTTAAAAATAGCATCGTGTTTTCTCTCCTCTTGCTAATGCATCTGGGTTAAAGTGGGTTCAGATGTGGTTGGAGGCTCAAAGCAGAACATGCCTTGTGGTCTCGCTAAACCCTATGCTTGCTCAGGGTCATAAAAACTCGTGGAAGGGCAGAGGGGCCAAGAACTAGTCCAGAAATACCTGGGCCTCATCCTGGTCTGCGTTATTTGGAAAGGTAACTATTTGAACAAGTGGGGACGAACAAATACAGAGGAGGAAAGTTTTACAGGTCAGAGCTGCCGCCTGCGTGTGTTCATTGTCTTCTCGGCATGTCCCTGGCTTGTGCTGGAGCCTCTCAGCCTTGAAAGGCAAAGCTGCTCTGAATTCCTCTGGGGTGGCCAGGTAGCACGTACTGCTGAAACACAATTAGCAGTATTTACTGCCCTGGCAGGGTTGCAGTGTAAATGATGCTCGGTCTCACTGAGAAGCCTGGTGTCAAATTTAAGGAATTCTAATCATAGCTGGTGGTATATCTGGAGAGCATGCTGCCATCGGCACCAGTTCTCTTCCACCCCGACCTCACTGAGTTCCTTCCCCTGTGTGTAGAACCATCTCTGTGGTCCTGCTGGGGATTTTCATCCCTCTGGGATGTACTTTGTGACCCCGCAAGGGATCGCCAGTGGAGAGGGCTCTGCTCCCTCCTTGTTGTTGACTAATACTTCCCCTCTGTCTTCCAGCTGCTCATGCTCCTTGGCACCGCTGACGGTCAGTCGAAGCTGACCTCCGAGCAGAACGCCATCGACCTCTCCTCTGGCAAGTACCGCCACCTCGACCGTGCCACCAACAAAGAGCTGATCTGCGACAAGTGTCCCGCGGGAACCTACGTGTCTAAACATTGTACGAAGAGTACCTTAAGAGAGTGCAGCCGTTGTCCAGACGGGACTTTTACTAAGCATGAGAACGGCATAGAGCGGTGCCACCCTTGTAGAAAACCCTGTGAACTGCCAATGATTGAGAAAACTCATTGTTCTGCCTTGACCGACCGCGAGTGCACTTGCCTGTCTGGTACGTTTCAGACGAACGATACCTGCATCCCTTACACGGTGTGCCCGGTCGGCTGGGGCGTCCGCAAGAAAGGAACCGAGACGGAAGACGTTAGGTGCAAGCCGTGCCCTCGTGGTACCTTTTCTGATGTGCCTTCTAGTGTGATGAAGTGCAAAACGTACACTGACTGCTTTGCGAAAAACATGGTGGTCATCAAGCCAGGGACGAAGGAGAGCGACAACGTCTGTGGCTCTCCAGCGTCTCTTCCGAACACGTCTTTGGCTTCGTCAAGCACCGAAGCGGGTGAAGACCCCTATGAAGTTCCACCAACTGCTCATCTTCCCAAAGGTAATGTCCACCGTTGAAACGCAGACATGTTTTTGGTTGTGCGATCGCGTCTTAAGCTGTTAAAGGGCAGCCAGGCCTAAAGCCTGGTGCTTTTTTTGCTAGTGATAGGATGAGGGGTAATGGCTTCAAACTGAAAGAAGGTAGATTTAGATTAGATATTAGAAGCTTGTCACTGTGAGGGTGGTGAGAGCCTGGCCCAGGTTGCCTGGAGAAGCTGTGGATGCCCCATCCCATGTGGATCCCCAACCCCTGGAGGTGTTCAAGGCCAGGCTGGATGGGGCTTTGAGCAACCTGGTCTGGTGGGAGGTGTCCCTGCCTGGGGCAGGGGATTGGAACTAGATGATTTTTAAGGTCCCTTCCAACCGAAACCATTCTATGCTTTGTGGCCAAACGGGAGCTCTGGGTTGTCCTCAGTTGTGTTAAACCACATCTCATAACATTCTCACTGAGACTGCAGTCATGATTGGACTCCTGGCTGTCCTACTGCTTGGTTTGAAAGGACATCACGTTCCCCAGCCTCTTTTCCCCTCTGTGTTGTGCTGGCACAAGCCTTTGTGCCTTTGTGGCACTTCCTGAGCAGAGTGCAGCAGGAAAACCCTGGCAGGAGAGGAGCTTTGCTCCACCAGACTGCTCCCCTGATGGATTCACTGCTCTCATGCCCATGTTTTCCCTGCTGCATATTGCCTTGTGCTGAGCCAACAGATTGGCTTGAATGGGATCTATCTCCAGAATGGCTCTCCAGGAGCCTACGCTGTGCCATCATTTTTTTTCTTAAACCTCTAGGATTTCTTTTAGTTGTCACTGGTGGGAAGAACCAGGTTGAATTCCCAATTCTCTCATTTAATTAAAAATGATAGATCATTGGAGTCTTTAGGGAGATGCTTAACATCTCTGGGAAGCAGCCTCCTTGCAGTGTCTTGGATGGGGCATTTTAACTGAAAAATGCAGCTTTTGATGGTCTGAATGCCTGAGTTGGTGAATACAATAGCAGGGAAGTGTTGACAGTGGTAGGGTCCCATTTTTCCTTTGTTAGGTCTCAAAGCTTGATATGGTGTTGGTGTCTCATTGGAAGAGGATGGGAGGGCGTTTCCTGAACTTTGAAACTAACTGTAGGCAATTAGGTAAAAGTTAAAGCATTTTCCCTGTTTGCATCCCGATCAGAGTGTTTTGGGTAACCAACTCGGAGGCACAATCAAGTTACAGGTGGTTACACCCACTGTCTGTCTCAACTGGGATGAGACATGACCTTGAAAAGCCAAGTTTCCACAGTAAACTCTGCGTTTTACCACAAAAGCCCTCCCTTCCTCTTCTCACCAGGCTTTGGTCATGCAGCTGGTGGAGACCCGAGAGCTGTTGGTTGATAAGAAAACTCAATAAAGATGAAATTAGCTCTTAGGGGAGGTTGGGTTCCTTCTGTTGCTTCTGAAACCTGTTTTGTAATCGATGCATCTGCCGTTGCTTGCAGTGCTGATAAAAAAAGTTTGTGGTTGCTTAATAAAACGCAGTAGAGAGATACTCACCCTCCAAATTTTCATGTGTTTCTAGCCCAAATACCACATTTTCCAGACTTGGAGGTCATAAACCTAAGAAACATGAAACCTGTAGGTTTTTTTGAGAAGTACAGAGTATACGAACACAGATTGACAGCAACGTGCCTCTAATCACTTGGGTTGGGTTCTTGGTGTGTTTGGGGTTTTTTTTTGTTTTTTGTTGTTTTTTTTTAAACAAACTGCCACTAGCCTTAACCGAGAGTTCAAGATATCTTGAATCTATCTCTGTAACCGTACCCATCTGTTCCCAGAGTCAAACCTCAACTTCACCTCTTCCCCTCCTTGCTGCCTGGCATTGGGTTTCTGTCTGCTGGCCAAGCAGACGCTCAGGCAGGTCTTGGACTGTGACGTGATGCCGTATCCCATCTCCGGTGCCGTGACACTGAGCTCTCTTCTCCTTTCACAGGTCTGAACTCTTCAGATCCCAATTTTGTCCCCTCTCCTGTGCCACGCACATCCAGTGGCGCAGCGGGCTACTACAACGAAACCTCGGCCAACGAGACGGACAACACCAGTGGGACCCTGGTGGGCTCCAGTACTGCTGGCCAGGCCCAGAGCTACCGGCACAAGCAGACCAGCCAAGCGCTGGAGAAACAGCCATCGTTGGAGATGGCGGGGGGCGAGAAGTCCAACATCCCATACAGGCCACCCAGGCGAGGTCAGCAGAATGTCCACCAGCACTTTGACATCAACGAACACTTGCCGTGGATGATCGTCCTCTTCCTACTGCTGGTCCTGGTGGTTATTGTCGTCTGCAGCGTCAGGAAGAGCTCACGGACTCTGAAGAAGGGACCCAGGCAAGACCCCAGTGCCATTGTGGAAAAAGCTATTATGAAAAAGTCCACCACCCCCACGCAGAACAGGGAGAAGTGGATCTATTACTGCAACGGGCACGGTGAGCAGTGGCAACTGGGGGCTGTAGGGGGTAGTGTCCTCTGTGTCATCCCACTCGGTGCACCCACATCAAGTGGTCAGTTCCTTTTTTGATTTGCTGGGTCTTGTAGCAAAGACAAAGCCCATATAACAGGTTCCTTAGTTGTTTCTTCATCCTTGGCTTCTCCCCATCCATGTTCCCATGGTGTGTCCCTGCTCCTGAAGGAAGAGTTAATGGAGGGAATGGGGAATGTCGCCTGCTCTCCTGAGCTCCTCTCCTCCTTCTTACCCATCCTTGGTAAAAAGATCTTGAATTAAGACTCCTTCCCCCGCTCCCCCTCTTCTACTTTTCTGTTTCAGCTCATTTTCTCGGTCACTCAGATGTGGGTCTGGTTGTCTTTTGTGTTGTCCTTTTTTCCTCACCCTGTCTGTTTCTGGAAGGCTGAGTCATCCCCTGCCTCTTGGCAGTGCCTCAATTTCAGGTTCTTAGGGCTAAATCCTGACTGGTGGCTTGTCCCCCCAGCCCTTCGCCCATGCTGGAGCCAGAAGGGTTGTGTCTTGGAGGCATACAGCTCCATGGTGTCGCCAGGTCTTTCTGGAAGCTCTGCTTTATAGTGTTTTCCTGTTCTTTTGGTGGATGACTTGCTGTCAGCTTTTTGATGAGATCTTAAAGATGACCCGTTGTGCTCTTGAAACTGAAATTTGTAGAAATCGATGCTAAATTATTGGTGGCATGAATGTGAGCACCAACCCGCCGTGATCTCCCTAGTAGGATACATGGTTCTTCCTCTGCAAAGCTACAGTGGCAATTTTGACCCCCTCACATTCCCTTATCCCATGCAGGCTGTCCCCTAAGGACAGACAAGTCCTTACTTTGGGTTGAGGTTGCTCAACCTTGAACATCTCTTCACAGTTAACCTTTAGAAAAGCACATTTAACGAGGGGGAGCCAAACAAAGAATGGATTGAAAAAAAGGTTGTGAGGTTTAAGAGAGATCAGGGCTTGATGAAAGTTATCCTTGAGTGCTTAAGTATAAAGCAAAGAAGGCTTTGAGGAGGGCGTCTACTGTCATGTATTCTCTTCTCCTTCCTGCTGATTAATAGACTTACACTCTGTTTGCCTTTGTTAATGCATTTATAGAACCAGCAAGGTCTTGTTGGAATTAGTTCTGTGCCTTCTTGTCTGTTTGTGCTACTTATCAGTTCCCTTTTAATTCTTTTGAATCCTTGGGGTGTGGTTTCTTGTACTTTTTGCCCTTTGTGATAACTTTTACAAGTAACCCCTGCAATCAGTGGTACTCAAAGCATGGTCCTTGGGATGATGGCGAGTGATCTGCAACAGGGTTGCAGAACCTTATTAAACATCTTTATTTGTGTCTGCCACCAGAAATAATACATGGCTTTGGCCATGGTTCATTGACCAAAAGTGGATGGTTGTTACTAACGTGTTGTAACTTTTTTCTCCTTGACCTCAATTACCTGTTGGTTGATTTTCTCACTTTCCATTTTTTGGGGGCAGGGAGTGGTGTTGTCTCGGAGCAGGGGCTGAATTTGAACAGGATGGAGAGTTAGTGAGTGCAGGGACCAGACCTAGTCTATCTGAGCTGGTGAGGCTCTGGTTTCTAACCTGATGTTTCAGATCCTGTGCCGCAGATGGATCTTTTTGTGGAGATCTTTGCGGGCAGTGTTGTGTGTTTGGTCACCAAGAATGATTCAGTTTAAAGAATTGCTGGTAAGAACAGGTAATATGTGGGCTGTGTTAACCCATTTAGGTATAACCCCACCTCCCAGATGTTGTCATCCTTTGGGGAACAGCATCATTCATGTGTCATCCTGTGCTTCCCAGGATGAGTTGTTCTGGTCTTCTCTGTCATCCTTTAACAGCTGAATTAGGTAGTGCATCAACTTTCCCAAGGTATTTGATAAGTTTTCCCCTTTTCTTGGGAAATAAGCTGGTTGTAACAGCACAAATCACACTTAAGTGATAAACTGGTTCAGTGTCTGACCACGCTGCTCAGGTCAGGAAGTGAATTGCCCTTTTAGGTTGGGTGGTTTCGCACATCCCTCCAGTCATTCTTGCAGTGGTCACACTGGTTCTGTGTTGGCATGGGTGGCTTCATGACTTCCTCCTGCCGCTGAATGTCCTCGGTTGAACTTTGTGCAGTGAAGGAAGGCAAACGAGTGCAAACCAATTAATGCTTTGTCTTGCTTTTAGTGCAGCTCTGGTGTTGCCTCGACCGTGTTGCATTGGCTGGAAGGGCCTTGCTCATTAGTTCTTACTTGGTGGTGGTGCTCTGTCGCGTCAGATATGGAAGTTGTTCTCCTCCATGGTGGTGTATAAATCCCTCTATGGTTTTCGTATTGAAACGTCTGGCTCTTAAGACTGTTTACTTGAAACAAGAGAAGATGTAGTGCCGTAGAGGAACTGACCTTTTATTTAATAACTGGCTGTACAGCTAAGATGTACTGCAGAGCTGCAGCGTCATGGCTTTAGCTTTCTGCTGCTTCGGCAGTGTTTGTACCCAAATCATGCTTCATCCTGAAGCAGCATTTCAGACAAGGGTAAATATAGCCAGGAACAAACTCCAGGCTGTTGCAGGGAGGAAATCTTTCCCCTTCTGTGCTGCCAGCACAGATCCTTCCATGGTAGGCAGACAGAGCAAAGCCTCCATAGATGTGAGGACCATGGCTGCTCCCCACGTCTTCAGGTGCCAGCCTGGTTTGTGGTTGCACTAGGGATATAGAGGGTGAGGAATTAGGTTTAAATCATCTTCTGGGGCTGGGGGTGAAGCCCTGGGGTCTGGTGCTTGCTGGCAGTGTGCTGACATCCCTATGACATGCCAACAAGGAGTTGAGGTGTGTTTATTGCCTGGGTATGTAGCTCTTGCGCACAGTCTCCCCCTACTTCCTTCTGGTTTACCATCTCCTCCCTCCTAATCCTTTCAGTAAACAGCTTTAACCTTTGAAAGGGAAGACCGGGTCTGACGTAGGTGCTGCAGCCTCTGCTCGGAGGAGCTGTGCTTGGGTGGCTGCCCTTGCCCTGGCACCCTGTGCACCTCCCGTGATGACGGGAGCACAGCTGGCATCCGAGGCTTTGCCCCCTTGGAGGATTTTATTATTGATTTTTATTACCGATTTAAGGTTCTGGGTGAAGCCCAGTCAGGGTGGCACCAGCACTGCTCAGTGATGGAGCAAAGACATCCCACTGTGATTGGGCTTCTTTCCAAAAGAGAAGCGTTTTAGGATGGAAGCAGTGGCTCAAACTCTTGCCTGGCTCTTGATGGTGCTTGATACACTGAATTGCTTAAATAGTTATGAGTGCAATCCTCAACAGCAGTTGTTGTCGTGGGGTGTTTCACTTGTCCTCATCTTCTCATGAGCTGGTGTGTATGCCCCATGCTCTCTCTGGTCATAATATGTGCCTAAAATAACAGCCCAAACCTAAAATTAGCAGTAGCTTGAGAGTTGTTAAAACAAGACCCGTGTCCTTAACATGGATGTGTTCTAGCCAAGATGGCAAATGCTGATGATCTCACTGGATTAAATGGTTTGGAGGTTTGGGAAGTGCTTGTGATGACTAATGGCCTGAGTTAGCAGCCACCCTACCTCCATGTCTCTCCTCATGTCCATCCCCATGGAGGGGGCTGTCCCCAAAGCCCCAAGGTCTCGTCTGCATGGGATCGTGAAGGTAGAGCGATACCAATGGTGCAGCTGGGTTTGGAGAAGCTGGACCTCTTGTTGCGTCAGCTGGCTCTTACTCTCTAGCCCTGCAGATGGGAATCCAAAGGGGAAAAGCAGTTTGCCAAAGATTTCCAAAGAAATTATCAGCGTGGTGCCTGCACGATGTGGGTACTGGGCTGATAGCGCTCTGTGGTTCTAACCTTGTGTGACTGCTTTCTTCCAGAAGATCAGCAACACGCTGGAAACTTTTCCCTCTAAACAGTCCCTTCATTTTAGCAAATACCCATTTCCTTTCTTCAGCTGTTTCCAAAGGCAAGGAAGAATGGAGAAAAAATATAAGAATGGAGAATTAAAGCCTATCTCTTGAACGTCTTGGAACTGTGAAATTTTACTTTGGCCTATGCCAGACATGAAGGTGGGCTTGCAGTCATCTTGCAGGCATTGCTCATAGTGTTGCCTTTGACTTTCACCAATCCAGTAGCAGAGGATGAAGGGACAAAGACTGTGTAAAATGTTACATTTTTGGGTAAAGCCCCCTGAAATGATTTGCCAAGAGACAAGAAGAGTTTGGTGGTTTGTTTGTTTTGGTTTTGGTTTTTTGGGTTTTTTTTGTTTTTTGGAGTTGCAAGACTGAAGACCTTGGCAGCATTGGCCTGGCACAAGATGCCACTTCCATTTTCTTTCTCTTCAAGTCTGGTAATTGCACATTATTGCAGTGGGTGGTGAGAGAGAAGCCAGGAAGCCTCTGGTTAAATAATCTGAGAAAGAAACTCTTCTGCAAAAGCTGTTTGCAGCCGAAGTGGAGCTGAGGCTTGACTGCAGGCAGAAGAGCATGTACTGAAGATGGTTCAGCATCGAAAACAAAGCGGGGAGGTGGAGGATGATGCTGGAAAGATGGGGGTAGTGTTGGGATTTGGGGATCTTGGTTGCTCAGCTCATGAGATGCCCAGCTCTCAGCACGTTGGGAACTAGGATTATCTTGGTTGGTGATTCATAGGGAATGATCCTTGGCTTGCAGCTCGGTTGCTGTAGGACCAAGGCCAAGGTTGAGCTTGGTCTGCTCCGTAGCAAGTCGGTGAGGGTGTTGAAGAGGGACCAGAGCCTCACTGGAAAACCCTATGCCATGGAGAACCTGACCCAGTGCTGCAGCTCCAAAGCGTCCCCACGTGGATATAACCAATGGGTGTGTTGGCAATGTGCATCAGGACATCTAGGGTCATTGCAGGCTTGTCCTCACATGGAATCAGATACTCATTTATGGTTAGTGTTGGAAGATGCTTATCAGAGTAAAATTACTTGACTTTTTTTTTTCTTTTCTTTAAGAGTCAGCACATTGACTAAACAAGCCCACACATATAATCTTTTCTATAGATCCATGAAGGGAAGCAAGTGCAACCCAACAGTGGATATTCTACCATAGACCTGGTGTCACTCTATTGCTATAGGAAATAAGGAAACCCAGCTGCAGGGATGGCACTTGGAGGTCTATAGGGTCACTCTAGATGACACTTTAAGACCCCTCCTTAGTGCTCATATATAAATTAAATGAAAGTCATATAATGTTTTTGTAGGGTCAGTTTTCCCTTTGATCAGCTCCTGAATGGAGTACAGCTTGGTGGCAGAGCGTCCCGCTGGGAGGCAGGGGGAGGATGGAGGAGCTGCTGTGGAAACACACCTCTGGGGACTCCATCTCCTGCACATCTGTAGAGCCTGGGGAGGAGCTGACCACAGGTTGGACAGAGATGGCCAGCAGCATCTCGGGAGGGCAGGTGTGCCCGTTGCTGCTAACATAATTTGGTAATTGCGGTTACGCCTGGGGAGGAGCTGCCCTGGGCAAACCTGAATATGGCTCTGGCAGGCACAGCATGAAACGAGGGATTAACGTCTGTCTACCTGCCAAAACAGAGAGGCAGAAGGTGATGGTGTGTTTTGGTTTTTTTTCCAAGCAGTCTCTCTTCTGGCATCTGCAGCTTAATGAATGCAGGCGGCTGCTGGTCCCCTGTCAGTCTGTCCACCTCTGCTAAGTGAGACCCGGGCAGAAAAGTTGCTTATTAAATTGGAAGGGACAGGTATGTGCCAGCTACCAGGAGAAATAGGGATGCTGTTGTACTGCTGAGCCTTAAAACAGGGGTAGTCCCTTGCTGGAGCTTGTTGGGCTGGGTGGGAGCTCTGTGTTTCATGCTACATGTGCTCCCAACACGAGTGTGATGCTCTGCTCTGGGGTGGGATGAAGCAGCCCTTCATCTGAAGCACAAACCTCTGCCTTGGGAGCTTTGGGGTGACATCTGAGGAATTCAGAGCACCATTTTCCTCAAACTGCTCCACTCAACACTTTGCTTAGCTTTGCCCCAGACTCATCCTCGACCTTCCAGGAGTCCTGGGTTTTTTTGGCCAAAACCCTGCCACTTGTTTCTCTGCTGTGATTTCTCACATGGGTAAGGCTCTCACTCATAACTCCTCGAATAACTAGGCAGATAGTTTTTCCCCTCACTCATCAAGGCTTTGTCTGTGGTGGGGTGGGGGGGAGAAATGCAGAAGGCGAATTTAATCCTTGGGTTGGCATCTGCGGGTGTCTGGATATTTATATGGCCCTGCTTGCTCAGGGTTACCAGCTGTCCGAGAGGGTTATAATGAAGATTAACTCTGTGAAAGATGTTTAAAAGTTAATAACTACATAAAATACTTGTGCTGGCCCCTTCCCTTTTAAACCACAGGAAGAGCAAGTCCACTCTGCAGGTCCTCAACGCCAGCATAGGGAGACATAGGGGGAGAACATCCTGTGGTGGTGGGCAGGAGCTCTGGTGGGTCTTGGGAGAGTGGAAGCAAAGGGGCCACTATAGAGGTGACTTCAACATAGAGTGTGTTGGGAAGGGAGGTCTTGTGCTGATCCTCAAATTCCTAGGTCTGAAACATGTTTGTAACCACATGTGGCTGATCACAAGCCTTCTTCAGCTGCCTGGTTTGATTAAGTTATTTTTCCAGAGAGCGTGTGGGAAGTGTTTGTCAGGAGTCTGTTTCCTGCTCTGCAAGACTTTTTAGGTTTTAAAAGAAAAACAAACATCACCGTTTAGTGGTTTGTTGCCCAAACAGCGCTGGCTGAGGATGTGAATCACTGGCTCCTGGGAGGGTCTGATACCAGCACTGTCCTCCATGGGAAAAACTGCAAATCGCTGACAAGTGTGTCCTCTCTTCCTGTCCTGACAAGCTCTTGTTAGAATCATAGAAGGGGTTGGGTTGGAAGGGATCTTCAAAGGTCATCTAGTCCAGCTGCTGTAAGCAGGGACACCTCCCACCAGACCAGGTTGCTCAAAGCTTCATCCAGCCTGGCCTTGAACACTTCCAGGGATGGGGGACCCTCAGTGTCTCCAGGCAACCTGTGCCAGTGTCTCACCACCTTCACAGTAAAGGACTTCTTCCGTATGTCCAATCTAAATCTACCCTCTTTCAGTTTAAAACCATTGCCCCTTGTCCTGTCATTACAGGCTCTGGTAAAATGTCTTTCTCCATCATTCTTACAAGTCTTCTTAAAGTACTGAAAAGCCACAATGTTTTCTCCCCAGAGCCTCCTCTTATCCAGGCTGAACGACCCCCAACTCTCTTAGCCTTCACAGCAGAGTTGCTCCAGCCCTCTGATCGTTTTTGTGGCCTCCTCTGGACTCACTCCAACAGGTCCATGCCCTACTTATGTTGGGGGCCCCAGAACTGGAGGCAGCACTGTAGGTGGGGTCTCACCAGAGCAGAGCAGAGGGGCAGAATCCCCTCCTTCACCCAGCTGGGGGGAAGCCCAGGATGTGGTTGGCTTTCTGGGCTGCAAGTGCACATTGTCAGCTCATGTCCAGCTTTTCACCCACCAGTACCCCCATGTCCTTTTTCTAAGGGCTGCTCTCAGTCTCTTCATCCCCCAGCCTGTATAGATACTATGGGTTGCCCTTCACCAGGTGCAGGACATTGCACATCTTCCAAACCTCCACATTTAGAACCTGAAATATATTTGGGGCGGATTGAGTTTCCAACACCACCCCCACCACTTGCTTTTTGGGCAATGTTGGTGGGATTTTCATGTTTTTGGAAAGGTGTTTGTGTCAGAGAGTTGGGATTTCTAAGTCCTGGTCTGGCCAAGCCATGGTGTCTGGTCGATGGGAGTTCAAATGTGCTGCATCAGTTGTACATATGGGCTCTGGGTGTGTGTTCAGAGATAAAAATAGTCTGGTGGCTGCGTTTCGCATGAGTCAGGAGGATATTTGGAGGAGGTAGGTGGGATGAGCTCAGGAACAGAGCTGGTCTAGCAGTGATTTGGAGCTTTTATCTGAAGACAGGGGAGGGTTGGGCTGCATCACTGCGGTTCTCCTGTCTGACTTGCGTGTGCCTTTGGGCTGTGCTCTCCACCTGCTTCATCCTCGAGGTCTGTGTGAGTGTTAAAACCCAACCAGCCTGTCAGGGTCACGATTTGTCATTCCACGTGGTGCCATGTGCTCTGAAGTGGACAGATGGAGAAAGTGAGGGAATTACAGCTCTTCCCATGTAGGATTAAGACCCGGTAATGGCAAATAGTGTCCTTTTTGTAGAGAAAAGATGGGTTTCAATGTCTCTGTTATTGGAGGTCTGGATTGTGTTGATGAACAAGCGATTGGTCTGTGTATAGGGTGCGTGTAGCAATTAACATTGCCCACCTCTAGGATACCTGTGTCCTAGAGCTCCAGGTAGTCTATCTCAGTTGGTACTGGGATGGTGGAGATCAGTTCTTGCAGGTGTTACAGGAGGACTGGTGGGACCAGTCCTGCTGATAAAGGCCTGGAGTCTGGAGTCTTTTGAAATCCAGCCTTTTTGAAAATGCATGAATCTGGCACTGGAACCCTGGGCAGCCACAGATTCTGGAGCATCTCCTGAACTTTGCTTCCCAGCTGTATAAGACAGCCTATAAGACTTGGAACTAATGTTGAATTAAACCTTTTCTCTCTGCTGTGGTCCCTCATTGTTAGTGGACAGGAGGACACATGGCTTGGGAGGGCCCTGTAGACTTGAACATGAGATTTCTCTTGAAAAGGCGGCACTTCTCAGCAAGCGCTCTTCTGGAAAATACCAAATTATGTTTGGCTTGAGCTCTGAAAATGAAAATAATGACTGCTTTTTGTTTGTGAGAGGATGGGGAAAGGAAGGAACTGAAGCTCCTCTGTGGCTGGGCTGTGGTTAGACTTTACTGTATCTGCTGCCAGGTGCTTGGGTGTAGCCTTCTGGCGGGGTAGCTCTTCCACTCCTCTCAAGTTTATCGAAAGATGTCAAAATGCAGTGGCAAAGAGGAAAAATGGTCTCTTGCAGGTGTATTGTATGTAAGTGTGCCAGCACCCCTGGTCATGGCCCTGAGCAGTGCTGGCTTCTTGCCCTGCTTGAGGCCAAGTGATTGCTGAAGGACTCGGTTCATGTTCAACCTGTAAATAGTAGGGCTACAGAAGACAAGCAAGGCTTGTCCAGAACAAGCTCAAGAGAGCCATTAAAGGTTGGCCAAGTCCTGCTCACTTGCATGATTACCATCCCAACAGTGACACTCATGGGTGAGAGGAGTGACTGCTCTGTCTACGCCAAACTGTGCATGCCACGATGAGGTGGGAGACACCTGAAGGAGTTGGAAATGGGTGTGAAAAATCTGGACCCAGATTCAAAATAAGCAAATAGAAGTCACTGAAATGGTGTTTATGAGGAAGATTGGGGTGGAGGTGAGCAGAATGCTTGGAGGCAAGAAACCTGTCTGTAGACCTGCCCTGCCTTTCCAGGAAAGTCCTCCTATCAGCTCAGCATCTTTGTAGATGAGCTGGATGTGTATTCAGCAGTGCTGTTTGGTTGTGCCACTCTATCCATCTCTGGGCTTGTCTCCATTTATCTCAGTTTTCTCTGGTTGTAGACATGCCTGGTCACTACCATGTTCCCGTGTGTCTACATCCACCCTTGGGCTTCACATTTTCCTGTGTGCAACATGTTGGCCTTGTTCTGGCTTGAAGGGGAGTTCTTCATTGCTCCAGGGTTATCACCACCTTCAAATATTAGATGGTTACATGGAGTAGCCTATCACAATGTTTAGATAATTGCAATGTTTAGTTAATGGCAATTTAAATGCCACCTTCCCAGGTACCCAAGATGCACATGGCTGTCCTGGATCCTTCAAACACTGTCATTGCCTGCTCCAGAATGGTTGTGGCACATGTGGCTCGGCTGGAGGCAGCTGTGGGGGCTTCACAGCAAGGGCTTCTCATTAATTCCAGTGTCTGAGGCGAGCAAAGCTGGTAATAAATGGTGATGATGGAGGGAATGGTGGTGCCTCCTGCATGAGCAGCAGGATGTTGACAGCTCTCCTAGGTTGTTCCTGTGGTTGTCTGCAAGCTCAGAGCACCTTCAGCATCACACCAACATGGCTGTGACTGGCCTCACGTGGGAAGTGTGAAACAGGTGGGTTAAAGCACCATCCCCACTGGGCTCAGCTGTTTTACTTGGAATTGCTGGACTCCGGAGGGCTTTGAACCCATCTTAGCTTTGGCATGCAGATAAGCCTAGTGGGAGAAGGTCCATGTGGTTCAGTGGGTGATGAAGACCCAAGGTGGAGCTGAGTTTTTAGCTCCTTGCACCCTGGTGGGCACTTTCCCCATCCCAAGGGGACCCTCAGGTGCTATTAATGCTCTGGAGTAACTTGTAGGACTTCTGGAAATATGGAAATAGTAGGACTGTAAGCTTATTATAAGCATTAACGTTTTATTTGAGTTTTGGACAAGTGAATTAAGTTACTGTAAATGGCTTGAGCAGTCATACTTGGCAGCCTGTGCAGCCACAACTTGTCATGTAATGGTTTTAATCTTATTTTTCAAGAACAGAGGGAGCAATGGTTTCCTAACTGACTGGAGCCAAATCTGCGCTCGCGTCTGTGTCTCTTCCATATCTCTCTGGGGTTTTGTTTGCACAATATTGCAGTGGATGTAGCAAACATATGGGGCTTAAATTCATTTAATAGGCGCATGAAAATGAGTTTAAGGTTCTTATAGTATTAAGGTAGACATTTCCAAATTCGTTTTTAATGGAACATTTGTTCTCCAAAGATTATTACGCGCCATTAAGTCCTCTGCTGCCTGGGGTGTTCTCGTGTCCTGGGATATTATTGCCGAGGGATATAAACATGTTTATGGGGCCACCTTATTGCATGGTGAGATTAAATATACTAAACTTGAAAATGCCAATAGGAGCTTGAGTGCTTTGTCGTTGAGTCTTGCCCGAGCACATTAGGACGTAAAACTGGTACAAATCAAGTTGTAACCAGCTAAAACTTTTCTCACCAGTACAGTATCTGTAAACACTGGGATTTGTCAGCATTATGTACACAGATGGGAGTAGGTAGTATATGAGTTTTTCCTTTCCTGGGAGGACTGGATGTGCCACGCAGGGGTCATAAACTGGAAAATTATGTTTTAATGCTTCTGTACAAGTCGTGTGGGGGTGTGAATCTCCCACCCAGCTGTAACACTTGGTCACACCCCAGGGCAGCATGGCCATTGGGACCCAGCTCTGCCCATTTTATATATAAAATATATATATAATATATATTTATATAGAAATATTTATATTTTTATATAAAATGGGCTACATTTGATTTTTAATTTTTTTAAAAATAAATATAACCTAACCCAGGAAAAAAAATAAATCCCTGAATGTGAAGGTTGTAAAAGCTCTGAGATAATGACTTCTGCACTGAGATGCATCTATATATAGATATATAATGGGCAGCACCAGACCTGCCCATCCCTCCCTCTTTGCATTGCTGTCATTACCTTGGTGCCCAAACCTTGCAGAGCCTTTTTTACCCTCAAAGCCAGGGATTTTTGATTTTATTTATTATTCTTTTTTTCCTGGGTTGAGTAGGAAAATTAAGTGTTGACTGGTTTTTATGCCAAAACTAGTTGAATTTGTTGGTTTAAAGGATCTGATTTCAAACCCGAGTTGGCTTTTGGGCTCTTTACCAACACGGTTGGTGGTCCCCGAAGGCACAGGGCTTGGCTGCCAGCATGATGTGCGGGGTGTCCTCCCGGCACAGGACCCACAGCTGGCACGGGTGGGTACAACATCATCGAGGGAATTTGTCTCGTAACAGAAGGAGTTAACAGGACCAGGCTTAATTCCTGCCACCGTGTTGAAATGTGACGGGTGATAACGTGTATTTATGTGCCCCCAGTTAATTAGCCCCATCATAAATCTCAATAGTGTATTCATGGCCTTGTCTCATTCCGTAATACTGGGAAACGTTTTCTTTGTCTTGGGCTTATTTTGAATAATGAAGAAGGCTTTTTTTTAATTATTATTTTTTTTTTTGCTTCTGAACCTCTCCATAGTTAAAATCAAGCCCTGTGGTTGGGTTGGGGCACTGTGTCCCCTGCTCTGGACTGAGCTTTTATGGCAGGAGGAACCCTGATCCTCACATCTCCATGTGTGTTTTCGCTGTAAATTGGCTGGGGAGGGAGGTTTAGTGGTTTTGGTGGGAGGAGGGTTGGAATACACAAAAATGTGGTTTGTACTTTGGTATTTTGCTGCTGTAGAGCATGTGGAACATCAGCTGCGGATGCTTGGAGCACCGTGGGGTCATGGCAACGTTATCTAACTTGGAAGTGAAAACTGAAGTCTATACATAGCAGGTCCCGATAAGCTTGCTTTAATAATGGGGAAGCAATTAAAAATAAAAAAGCATCCTATATGAGACTGTATAGTTGTGGTTTTTTAATATATATGTGTGTATGTACAAACATATACACACTCGCATATATAAAAATGTCTGTATTGGGCCATATATAGATATTTTATATACGTGTGTGTATATGTACACACACATCTATATAAAGTATCTATGGATATATAGATATAAAAAAGCCTTACATATCTCATTTCTTGATATATATAAAAATATCTGTATTGTATCTATATCTTTGTATATATAGACATACACAAACTTATATATGAGATATAAATAGATATTGGCCTGTATTGTTTTTATGTATATAAAAAGAGATATTGTTGTATCTGTATCTGGCTGTATATTTTATACATCTGTATTTATTTTAAATATATATGTGTATATATATTCATGTATCTATTTGGCTGTATCAGGGTTGTGACCTGAAGGTGTGGTTGGGA
>BJBW01009930.1:8544-31586 GCA_004320125.1 Scolopax mira
CCAAGAAGGCCACCAGCATCCTGTCCTGTGTCAGGAACAACGTGGGGAGTAGGACTCGGGAGGTGACAGTCCCTCTGTACTGGGCACTGGGGAGGCCCCATCTTGAGGGTTGTGTCCGGTTTTGGGCCCCTCACCACAAAAAAGACATTNNGGAGACCTTCTTGCTCTCTGCAACCCCCTGAAAGGAGGGGGTAGCCAGGGGGGGTTGGTCTCTTCTGTCAAGGAACAGGCGATGGGACAAGAGGAAATGGTCTCAAGTTGCCCCAGGGGAGATTCAGATGGATATCGGGAACCATTTTTACCTGGAAAGGGTTCCGAAGCCTTGGAATGGGCTGCCTAGGGAAGGGGTTGAGGCACCATCCCTGGAGGGGTTTAAAAGCTGTGTTGAGATAGTGCTTGGTGACATGGTTTAGTGATGGGTTTTTTTATCAGAGTTAGGTTGATGGTTGAATTGGATGATCTTAAAGGTCCCTTCCAACCCAGAAAATTCTGTGAATCTTTGATTCTGCACAATTTTTAAAATCAGAGCAAACATTTATAGTCTGATTTTCTTTTAACTAAATTCAAATTAAAGTTGCAGGATGAAATGATTGAAAATTGTGCAAATCATACTGGGTATTACGCTGTCCCAGACATTACCCAAGTGTCCACTAATCTTCCCCACTTCTTGTTCTGTTGGAGTCATTCCTTTGGATAATACACTGGGCTCTGAGTTTAGTGAGTCTGACTTCCTTCGGGCTACCCAAGATATTATTGGTCTTTGCCTTCCTCACATTTAAAAGGGCTCGGGGAGGCCAGAAAGACTGGAAGCTTCTTCTGTTTTGTGCAGAGAAGCTGTCTGTAAGAGAACACATAGGCAGCAAGTGCATCTTGGTGCTCCAACACCAGGCACAGACAACAAACCTTCTCAGTCGTCTCTGTGAAAAGGGATCACAAGGAAACCTGCTGATGCCTGTTTTAAGCTCAACTCCCGAAAATGTATATGGGCTTTGAGGGTTTTGGGGTTTCGCCTAAAAGGTACTTACCTTTCAGGATAATGCTTTCTGTGGTAGCTGGAAACAGTCCTCCTTGTACACCAAGCCCAGCCCCCTATTTGTAAAAGTCATTTAGGCTGCAACGTGTGTTTTATTCCCTGCACGTCACTTGGGCCCAGCCGTGCACATTCACTGTTGTCAACCTGGCTGAAAGATTCTGTGTTTTCATGGGTTGAATGCTTCCAGCCTGCCAAAGGTTTAACAAATGTGTGTTTACAGACCACTTTCCTTGCTTGCTGGTTTCAGATTTGAGCATCGATGCCATGGATGTAGCAGGAGAGCAGCAGCTGGATGTAGAGCACAATCTGTTTAAGCAGCGTTTGGATAAAGCTGGCAATCGTGTGACTCCAGAGGCCGAGAGACATGGTAAGATGCTCTTCTGTCTTTCTTGGATGGATGCTCTTGTAGCCTTTCCATCACTGCATATTTCTAATCATAGTTATATGAAAATAGATTTCTATGGTAGGTTGCATTCTGTGGTTGCATTGGATCTCATCTTGCTCGTTTCCATTGAATGACAATAAGTGATTGGATTCCTCATAACATTTTATCCCTTCAGCAGTGTCTAAATACATAACTTATCACCTTCCCCAGCATTAGTTCTCCAAGGAACCACCTTCTCCAGGCTTATAGAGGGTAGTGCAGTAGTGCCTAGGTAGTGAGCCTAAGAGGGCTTTTGTAACCCAGCAGAATTGGTGCTGTCCTTCAGGATTTATGAGATGAAATAGCCTGATTTTAAGGGGGCCTCTTATAATAAGAGCCACTATTTTTGGACGTTGTAGATGCAAAATTCCCTGGGTCACTTATTCCTAGCTCCAAAATTTGCAGACCTTTGATATTTCTTTTGGTTCTTGACAGAGTCCTGTTTGAGTTTTCTGTAGGCATCTCCATCCCTTTGGCAAGTTTCAGCTGTCACCAGCTCTCATCTCCTCTGTTACAAGTCCCTCTTCAGGCTTCTGAACATAAGAACATAAAACTCTCTGAGTTTGTGCCCCAGCCATGCTGTGGCTGCACATTTAACACGTGCATGGCACGGATACTGGCAGAATTGTTAAGTCACGAAGGAGGTGGATATTCCTTGGAGATTTCTGGTGAGCAGTGCTAAACTTATCAGCAGTGTCATCCTGGGCGACTGGGTGTCAGTTTTCCACTCGTGAGGCTCCCACTCTGATCTTGTTTAACTGCAGTATCAAACCGTGTTCCCTACGTGTCGTGGAGCAGGATGAGTGTTGTGCACTGACTGCAGCTGATTGCCATTTAAAATTTTGTCGGTGTAACAATGTACTGATTGGGTCTATGTTTCAACAAAGCCTTTATGAAGTAGCATCTGGTAGTGCTACAGCAAAGCTTACAGAGAGCCAGTTCTTTCTGTGGAGGATGTTCTTGAAATGACAAATGCTATTCTGCTTCTTCACACCTCACCAGGCTCTTGCATACCATTTCAGGTGGGCTTTGCGTGCAGGATGGGCAGCTTCTGACAAAATCTTTGTGTTCACGTGTAGAACAAACCAAGAGTACAAGATAACATTTCTAGACATGCCTCATCACTTTGAATCCTCTTCTGTCTTAGAGCTGGGGAAAGAAGAAGAAAAAGTGTTTGATCCAAATTCTTTGGATGCCGATCGCTGTGAGAGCTGTTACGGGGCAGAGTCAGAGGACATTCGGTAACCTTTACATCTTTTTGCATCTTAGCACTCAAATTATACAGTTATGTTGTATGCACTTTTTTTTTTTTCCAAAATGTCTGAGAAGGTCTGTGCAATGAAATCCTCTTGGGCATGTGTTCAGAGAATGCTGAGAACTGGTATGGTTTTGGTACAACTGTGGTTGTTCAGAATGTGAAGAGTTAGGGTGTCTACACGCCTGTTTAAGGGCAGTGCAAATTGCACTACCTTTGCAGTAGCATAAAGGTTGTATCTCAGCACATGGAATGTTTTCTGGGTTTATTTGGTGTCCAAAGGGGAGCTGTGTAAATTATTTCACCATTATGCAAACTGTCTTGGAATAAAACCTGGTTATGGCTTTGCTTTCTCACATCTGCTGCAGGCTTTGCGTTCTTACAGGAGGGAAGACCAGACATTTAGCACTTGCACAAACAGTTCTAATTTGGTGTTTCTCATTTCCTCCTACCTGCAAATTCCTATAAGCATAGATCCATGGTAGTCCATTGGTTCTGGACTGTTCTTCGCTATTACCCTCTCTGTAGTAGGTTGTCCCATCTCTCAAGTTGGGTCCTTCCCCAGAGATGTTTCCATTTTCAGGGAAGTTTTCCTTTGGTCCAGCTAAACGTTGGAACCATGTGACCAAGATCTTCCAGAGGTAAAAAAGTAATGAAGAAAGTTTGCCATTAACCCTCCTTCCCATTTTGACAGTCTTGGCCTAAAAACAGAGAAAAGGAGGAATAAAAACAGGCATATGCTTTGTTCACCCAAGGAAGAAGTTCCAAACTACTCAGAATTGTGGGACACTGATGTCACTTTTGTAGCAAACTTTTTTTTTACCAAGGAGTGTCTTGGCTGCTTAAATGGACAGGCGAAGACCCGCTCGAGCTCGAGCACTGCATTCAAACAGCTTCTGTCCTTATGCCAAAATCGGAAGAAGTACATCAAGAAGCTCGAGCTCCTTCAGGAGCATTAGGCCAGCTTTCAGGGTCCAGTCCCTGATGTTTGCTTTATTGACTAAAAAGCCACCAAGGACTCGAGTCCTGAGCTGGGCATCTCTTCCTAGCGATGAAGACAGTAAGATGGTGCTTGTGCTTTTGCAGGTGTTGTAATACTTGCGACGATGTCAGAGAAGCATACAGGCGGCGAGGCTGGGCCTTCAAGAATCCAGATACCATAGAGCAGTGCAAAAGGGAAGGGTTTAGCCAGAAAATGCAAGAACAGAAGAATGAGGGCTGCCAAGTGTATGGTTTCCTAGAGGTCAACAAGGTGAGAGATGGGTTTTTGCTGTGAACCAGCTGCATCATGGTTAGCTTTTCCTACCGACTGATAGGGAGTCTTTGAGCCGAGGTTTCTGGAGAAGGAGAGGCAGGTGCTTTGAGCTGCTTTGTCCCACCTGCCCTTCTAGTCTTAAAGCAGAGACCAACAGAGGATGCCGGAGATACCAGTAACTTGCCAGCAGAGATGCTGGAAAGAGTGAAATGTTCTCTTATTTAGAGAAACAGTGGAAGCAAGACTATTGGAATTGGTAGTCAAAGCGCAAATTAGAGAGGTGGTTTTTGCAATTGGTGTATGAAAATGTAGCATGAGATATACCAGATAAGAATGTAATTACCCTGTCATTTGGCAGGTTACCAAACCCAGAATACTTAGACATGCAGGTTACCTACCAAAGTACGTTCTAGATGTCAGACCCAGGCCAATTTTTTTTTTTTCTTTAACTCAGACTGTATTTTTTTTTACACCTTTATGTACTCTTCCTGGAGACCACATTCTTTATTTCTGGAAAAGTAAATCTTTTACTCACAAAGCCAGACATTGTGGTCTGAGCATCATCACAGCTACTGAATCATTATGGGACCCTCTATCACAAAGTGTGATGAGAGGGAAAGATTAAAAGGGGAATGCTGGAGGTAACAAGGTCCAGTGGTGGGTGTCACTGGGGAAATTTCTGGAGGCCGTTGTTACATGCTTAGAATTTTGCACATCTCTTTTCTTGTCACATCTTCAGTTAACATACGCAGTAGGTTTGCACTGACATCAAAGTTGTAATTAGCCCATGAACCTGGGACATCGGGATCTTCTGGGGGAGAGTGTGTATGATTGCTAGCAAGTGTCAGTGAGTTCTGCCACCTAATGTCCAGATCCCTTTCAGATTCCAGGATGAAACCTTAGCAACCTTTTGTCTTTTGCAGGTTTTGGAGGGCTTGGGGATGTTGGATTTTTGTAGGTATAGTTCTTTATTTTTGCAGGTATAGTTCTTTATTTTTGCATGCAGCTTATTTTCATGGGTGCATACATAAGATCACTGTTGTTTATTGGTTTTTTTATCCTGCTCACTCTTCCTCTCAGTTACTTTATCCATTCATTTTCTGTGATACCCTTTTGTATTTCCTGCAGCAGCAGTCACTTCCCTCCCAACAGCTTAATTCCTTCTTCAACCTTTTATGTCCACTAAAATAATCTACATAGGACAATTATTATCAACATCAGGATGTAATTATGGCTTTCTACGTGACTGCCTGTGAGAAAGAGGGGAAATTACTTTTTCTGTTAGGACAGTATCTGCTGATATTGCCACCTATGAAAATAAGTTGCTTGGTGTATAGCTTGTTTAAACAAAAATTTAAAGATCCAACACCAATACAACTGTTTTATTTATATAGATTCAGACCTTTTAATGAAATAATACTGTTTCCTGCAGGTTGCTGGAAATTTCCACTTTGCACCAGGAAAAAGTTTTCAACAGTCTCATGTACATGGTAAAGTATTTTCTTTTCCTTTTTATTGTGACCTTTAGCTTCCAAGTGTATCTGATAATTTTCTTTGAATATCTTTGCATTGCTGTCCATAGTAACAACAGCACTACAATGGGGAGGACATTGAGAAGTCAACTGGAAGAACAAAATTGTCTTTGAAGGTGCTATTTTTGTGATTACCATTTGTTTTCCTCTGCATTTTTTATGATTATTGTGGAAGGGGTAAGCCCAAGTAAGCAGCAGTTTGACGTGATGGTGGTTTTGGAAAAGGAGTTGCGTACTCAGAGTCACCAAGCTTTGCCTAGAAATGTGCAAAGTTTTGCTAACTCTCCAAGAGCACAAATTCACTGATCAGTTGTACATGTTCATTAATGTTCTGCCTATGTACTTAAGGGAGAATTTATTCCCTTTTCTACTAGATACTTGTTTGACAGCCAGAATCTATTTGAAGGCATCCTTGGACACTGTGTATGACCCCTAATACCCTCTCATTTTACATACTTTTTAATGTTTTGAATGCTGAATAGCAAAAGGACATACATTCTTTGGCTGAAGACTGGTTGTCATTGTTTAAGACCCTTGGCATCTTCTAAATGACAACCAAAAGCAAGTGACACTAATTTTTTTTTTCTTTTTCTGGAGTCCTACTAGTTGTGGGACTGTTAGTATTGTACAGGCCTTGTACAGGAACCAGTTCCTCGTCTGAGCTATTCTCTTGCCCACCAACGTTCTTGAAAAAAAACCAAGGTGGGACTCAATCTGTATCAGTCAGGGTCACGGTTTCAGTGTGGAGGAGATCCAAATTCTCTGGTTGATCACCTGTATGATCCTTCCATAGTGTGTGTTTGTGTGAGCTCATTCTAACTTCTGTCACAAAGTAGTATGTGATGTGGCATTAGCTGTTTTCATCCCCAAGCTGAAGGGTGGAATTCTTACTTCATCCCAAGCATTGCTGAGGACTTCTTTTTAGGCTGGTAAACTCCCTTGAGAGTTTAGTTGTCTTGGTGCTGAAAGCTGCAAAGTCTTACCTGTTTCTGTGCAGAGGGACAAATTGTTTTCAAGTTATATGAAGTTTGTTTTGGAGACCACGAAAGTGACATTTCCATTTGTCATTGGGCTGTAATCTGTCAGAGCTCAAGTTGTATTGGTTGTGGGAATGCGTGACATTTGTCAGCTTCTCCATACCTTCTTCATACCAAAAAACCAACCATGCTGTAGGGTGCTTCTACATCCCTGGTTGTAGAAGCACCACCAGGGATGTTGTATTTGGCAAAGTGGATCCAAAGTGATGTGTGAAGGCTTCAAAAGCCCACCTTTGGGAGGTGTGAGTCCGTGACAGTTATTGGTAATTAATGCACATTGCTGAATATATGTGAATAGTCTTTCGAAACAAACAAAAAAGGAGGTTACTTAGTTTTCTTTGAGAGATGCCATCCAAACATACGTTTCCCCTCCCCACCATCCTTCCAGGTATTCACCTTTTTTTGTATCTTGCAGCAGAATGAACAAAAATGACCTCATGGTTTGCTACCTTTTCTGTGCATCAGATGTGATGAGGGAAGCACAGGACTGATTAATATCACAAACTTGTTACTCAGCTTTGAATGTAAATATGTTGTGAATGTAAGCCTTGAGTGCATTTCTGGGTAGCTTTGGTTGCTCCTAAAATAACCTTTCTGTTACCTTAAGACTGCAGAAGAATCTAAATATAACCAGCATTATTACCTGGCATGCCGCTTTAAACCTCGCTTAACATATGTGGACATCCCTCTGTCCTTTTCCTTTTGGTGATTAATTCCTGCATTTTTGTTTCCTGTTACTCTTGAAATGATGGCTTGTCCATATATATCAGTTCTTTGACTATTATACATGGTCTAGGGAGCACAGAAGCAAAGCTGTTATTCTTCCCCTTTTTGTTAGGAGTTTTAAATGCTGCTCTGTATGAATCTCTGTATCTTTTAATTTTAAGGATCTGAATAGTTCTCTTTTCTCTCCTACTCTGCTCATTTTTGCAGTGCACACTGTTGAGAGTAGATGTTGCTGTAACTTGTTGTTGTTGTTGGGGTTTTTTCCCCAAAACCGTTTACTACAGAACTATTGTAATTTCTGTTATTTGTTGTGCACATAAATGTCCTTTGAAAGGAGCTATTGATCTAGGCTGAGATTTGAGATTTCCTGAAAGCTAAAAGGAGAGTCATCCCAAGTCATTCTTCTGTAGTAAATGAGGTCACCAGATGGAAAAGGCTGAGAATCTTTGTCTTAAACAATTTGGATATATCAGTGTTGGAGATAATGTGTTGATGGATTATTAGTTGCTCTTTGCAGCTAATGGGATTGAGGGGGACATGGTGACACATTGGAGAGACTTCTGCCTTTTGAGATCTAATAGGATAATAATCTCATTTAATCTCACATTTGCACAACAGGCCAGATAATTTCTCATGAGCCTTCATGCCCCAAACCTGCTAATATCAGAATATTCAGTGGGAGGTCTTCTGAGGATTTGACAATCATTGGGTTTTTAAAAGGGTAATCGTAGAATCAAAGAGTCAGAAGGGACCTTCAAGTTGGAAGGGACCTTAAAGATCATCATCTACTTCCAACCCCCCTGCCATGGGAAGGGACACCTCCCACTGAGGCACGGACTCCGCTAACTGGTGAAGCCAAGAGGTTTATTGTTTCACTTTTCCAGCAGATATGGTTTGTCTTTTGATCACCCGTTGTGCTCTTCACACAGATAGGTTACAAGGGGATGTCCATGCACCCTTGTGAGCAATACAACTGGCTACATTTAAATGTTTATCCCGCCCAGCTAACAAAACTTACTATTTCGGTGCACTGCTATCTGTTTCACACCACACACACATCACCATATAAGGACATTGTTTTACTGATCCCAAGGCCTCCTTCCCACCAACACAAGAACACCTGCCCAGCTCTCACTCAGCAGCGCGTCACCAACTTTCTCATTCCTACATCCCACTACATGGTCATCATGGTGGTTACAGGTGGAGACGTGATGTTTTGCCTCAGTAACATCTGTCAGAAGGCTCTGGCTCTCAGCTTTGCTCACTCACTCTTCTCACCGCAGCATTTTGTCTGGTGTTCCCTGCCTCAGTCCCCTCTTCACCATGCAGTTTCCTGCCACTGTGCTCCCAAAAGATATTTACCTCCAGAAAATTCATCCACAGTTTAATATTTGGTGTCCTATCTTGCACTGGACCAACGTGTTTGGGCAGCTGCGTCTTGGGTTTCTTGCAGTCTTAATGTGTTTATTGATAGTCCTGAGTAGCTGTAATTGCTATTAACCCCATTTTGTAAAAACCGAATTTTGGAGTCTAAGGAGGCCTTGTGGTTGTTCAGGTCAGAAATGCAAAATGAGAAGAATTCTTCAAAAGAGACAGCAGTTCTTAAAACTGTGTTACTAAAGCAGTGAAGTGGGTTATATAAAAAATGACAGACTTCTTGGCAAACTTAAGATGTTTACAGATCTTTCTATTTTACCTAGCTAGGCACTTAGCTGCAGTTACAGAAAGGAAGGAATGCGTTTGTGGTCCTAGCTGACAGTCTCTTAAAATGTTCTGTTCTGTTTCTTCATTCTGTTTCTTTTCTAAGCAGGCTAAATAGTGTGTTGTTAAGCAAACCATGGCTAGTTAAACACTTATCTGTACCCAAGGGTATATGTACATGTGCTTACATAATCCTCAGTTATCAGAGATAAATAAGTCTCTGGTCTAGTGGAAGACTTTTAGAAACTGAACATATAACTGATACTTTTTTACAGAGTTGTAAATCATTTATTGGAGAGGAATTTCATAAAAGCTAAGTAATGGGTGTTTTATCTGTGGAGGTGACAGCTGAGCCCTGTGGATAGCCATAGCTGTTAAAATTGGTCACGCGCAATGTAAATCTGTCTAATGGGCTAGTTAATCACTGGTCTTTCTCAAGTGCTCCCTTGGATTTCTGTGGTACTGCACTGTGACTGCAGGATTTGTCAGCCTTACTGGGCCTCATATCCCACTTCACATGCTAAGAAATGTGACTCCCCAGGAGGTAAAGCTGATAAACACCATAATCCTGCCTGGGGTTCCAGGAGCTGCTCTGGCCAGGAAGAGCATCCCAGACCCCCCCTGCATGTTGCTGCACTGCACCAGCACAGCGTTCCTGCAGCTCTGTGATTAGCCCTACTGTGGAGCTGCTCTGGCTGGAGGAATGGCCTCACATAAAACAATACTTATCTTTCAGCCTGGTATATTCTCTGATGTGGCACATGAAGGAGGGTGGGACAGGAACAAGTCATCAACAGAAAGATGGAGGAACAAAGACTGTTTTATTTCTTTGGCAGTAAGTCCGGCTTAAATGCAGACCTACCAGAGGCAGGATCTCTGTAGAACTTTATTTATTAACTGAAGGGTAGCCTCTTGGTGTCTGTACAGAAGGCAGCGGGACTTGACACGTCACTGATGGGTAAGACAATTCTTGATTTAAGTGCAAGTAATACTGCAGCATGAAACAGGGTGTTGCTGGTAACTGTTCAGAAAAAAAGGTATAGCATAATCCCAAGGCCACTGCTCCCTTCTCTCCTTTTCCTGTCCACCATTTCACATCTATTTCTAAATTTTTAGTAGAAATTTCTTTTTAAGAAGCCACATGAGTTCTTGATTTCAGTTGCCAGCACAGGGACACAAGCCTCTGTGCTAGTGGCAGTGATAAGTCTGCAGATTTCTCAGAGACAGCAACAGGAATATCTGAAGCCAGGTGCAGCTCTGAGCTCTTTGTAATGCAGAATTATAACCCTTAATTCCAGTGGCTGCAGCCTCAGTTTCAGAGCCTTGAACATTTTAACTGAAATGCAAGGTGCTCTCCCTAGATCAGGGCTTTGGGAGAAGTGTAGTTTAGGCTTGGCATTTACTTTTCTAAACTGTACATTCTCTGTTTTGCATGTATGTATCTTTAGGTTTAGTATGAGTTTTCTATAAATACAAGTAAAGTTTCTGTTGTTTTACTGAAAGATTTTAATAGGAAAAAAATTTTGCAGCACAGTCATGTTCAGTAAATGTTTTAAAGGAGAGGCTAGTTTCAGTCAGTTCTTTAGCTTTGCAGCGGTAGTATGCTAGGCTGTATATCAAAACCCTTCAAGGGAGCAGAATTCCTAATCTTTGTTAATCACGTAGCAGCACTTGGTGATTTGACTCCCATTTAGCTCCTAAAATAACAGCCCACAATTTTTGAATTGTTTTTTCTTTGTGAAGGTGAAAGGTGGGATATGACTTCCTGAGCATGTGAATTTACCTGATAAATACACCACAACCTCTGGCTACTTTAAGATGTTTGTGTAGGAATGATACTGAAATTGAGTTATAAATTATATTTTCATCCTGAGACTGATGCTTCTGGCATCACATGAAGTCACATAAGTAGCCACCAAAAGGTACCCATTGCCTGTATCTTTGACAGATCCCTTTTGGAGGTGTGTGGTGCTGCCAGCATCCTCATACTGCTGTATGCAGGAAGGGCAGAGAGAGGGCAGGCCAAATTCCCCAAATTCTAGCACAGGTGACAGTCGTCTTGGCCTCACCAGTGGTTTGCTGACTCTGCTCAGACCGTCCCCACGCAGACGTTTCCTTTCCCTGCCTGTTCTCTGGGCAGCTGTAACGAGGCTGATGGGCAGAGCACTGAGAGCTGCTAAGATGACCGTGGTTTCTTAGGGCGCCTGCATGGGATACCAAGGCATGTGCTCTGCTCAGTTGATTGTTTAGATCTGTTGTGCCTCTGTGTTTTACAGTAGTTGGAGAAGTTATGCGTATCGGGTGGAGACACAGACACCGGTGAAGTTTTCCTTCCTTGCCCTAGGATCTTGTTTTTACCCTAAATTAAGAATATGTTCGGTGAGGATTTAAATACTTAATTTTTATTAAGCTCCAAATTAAAGTTACTTTCCTTCACTCTGGCAGTGTCTCGGCAGTGTCAGGAGGGAGTTTCAGCAGTTTAATTTATCATGTGCCTTACTGCGATTAAGAGAGAAACGCAGTCGGTTTTCTTGCCATTTTAGATTGCGATGGAAATGAGAGGACCTCCCTTATAAACTAGAATAAGGTAAATAGAATAGATACGCTTGTTTTCACAGTCTGAGCTATATTGTTAAACTGTTTTTCTATTGCAGTTCATGATCTGCAGAGCTTCGGACTTGATAACGTAAGTGTTCCCAAGGTAGTGTTCTAGTTCTCTTGGTCTGTTTTCCTTCTGGATTTCCCTGCCTTTGCCACACTGAGATCCTAGTGTACTGATCCCAGCTGGATTTGGCTATGTGAGTCTGAACAGATCCTGGAACCTGCTTTCACACAGGATTCTGAAGTATGTTCTGGGACATCTGCATGTTGCTTGGCAAGCCTGTTCTCTTCTTCCTGAGACTGTCATGCTCCTTAGTCTGCATCTTCCATTTTTCTAAGGTTGACGTTTTCCTGACTGCTTCTGGGTCTGTTGGAGTTTACCTTGTACTGGGAGAAAAACAGATGATGCATCACTGAGGCAGCTGACAGCCTGGTGCTCCATTGCCAGGGCGAAGAATGGGTGGGAGAGCCTGCTCCCCAGATGGGAGGGAAGTGCACTGGGATCTGGGGATTTCAGCGGGAAAGGAAGAAATTCCAGATCTTGGAATTTTCCATGAATAAAAAAGAAGAGCAAGTGCTTTGGAGTTTGCTGTTAGGACACACAGAGTAAGGGAGGACCTGTCTGTCTTTCAGAGCTGCACTCAGGGAAAAAAAATATACAAAAAATTAACTTTTGACCTTGCTCCTGGGATGCTGTGCAGTTGTTTGAGTCATTAACATTTCTGTTTCAGATCAATATGACGCACTATATCAAACATCTCTCATTTGGAAGGGATTATCCAGGCATTGTGAACCCTCTGGATGGGACAGACGTCACTGCACAGCAAGGTAAAAGACAGCTGAGAGAAGTCTCTGTATTAGAGAAGAGGAGCAAAATGCCCAGTCTTTAACAAGAACCTTGACAGCACTGTGTAAAATGTAGAGTTCTCCACCTTGTGTTCCTTCTGGAACAGTTGCCTTCATTCATCTGGAACAAATCTGCCAACACGTTTTGATTCTGTGACCTTTTTGAAAGATCTCTCTTTTCAGTGTTTGTGGATGCACAACAGCAGGTATAGCACATCATTATTAATTGCCTACATCAGGTGAAGTTTAAGGAGAGCCCTGTCTAGCTACTGCATGCAGTAAGAGATAACCAGAAGATGCAGGATAGGTAAAGAAAGGCCTAAGTGATGTTTGCTGGAGAATTGTGGTGTTTGCCCGACCTTGATCTACCCGACAGTAATAGCGGTTAAAATATCACTGATCTTTCAAAGATAGCTGCAGTTGGATGGTTTAAGAGGAAAGGCAATTCTCTCCTCATGCTACTGCTGCTCATACTGTAATCTTGGTTTAGTCACACAACACTGCTTGTTTTCTGTCCATGAAAGATCCTGACCATACCATTTTATATGCAACTGCAAAAATTAGTTATTTTTTTAGATCCGCTGAAGTCTGCAGTGTTTCTCTTTGTGGGTACTTGGGGTACTGCTATATAATAAAGCCTGGAGAAAGAAGTTGTTTGCTTTGAGGTGGTGGTAGGATTGTTAATTGCACCTGAATCCTTTCCTTTAAATTTTCCACCATTGATTTTATTTCTTTAACCTAAATCAAAGGATGGTGCTTAAAATGAAATACAGAAAAAAAAAAAAGGTGTCATAATGCTCAACACAATCGTGATGCTGTAGTTTTTCTGTGGAATAAGAAACTCTCTGAGATGTGGCCTTTAGCTAGCTGGTAATACACACATTGCCCCCAGGTCCTTCTCGTCAGGGCTGATCTCAATCCCGTCTCTACCCAGCCCAGATTTGTGCTTGGAATTGCCCTGACCCACGTGCAGGACCTTGTACTGCCTTGTACCCTGGTTGAACTTCGTAAGTTTCACACAGGCCCACCTCTCCAGCCTGTCCAGGTCCTTCTGGATGGCACCCTTCCTCCAGAGTGTCAGCTGCACCAGACAGCTTGGTGTCATTGGCAGACTTGCTGAGGGTGCCCTCGATTTCACTCTCAAAGGTGTGAGAACAGCACTGGTCCCAGTAACGACACCTGTGGAACGGCACTTGTCACTGGCTTCCACTTGGATATTGAGCCATTGACCACAACCCTTTGAGTGCAGTCATCCAGCTGGTTCCTGATCCACCAAGTGGTCCATCCGTCAAATCCCCGTCTCTCCAGTTTAGAGACCAGGATGTCATGCAGGACAGTGTCAAATGCTTTGCACCAAGTCCAGGCAGATGACATCTGTTGCTCTTGTTTTCTCCAACAACACTGTAACATCTATTGTAGAAAATCTGTCAGGCACATTTGCTTTAGTGGAACCATGTTGGCTGTCACCAGTCATCACTTTATTTTCTGTGTGCCTTAGCAGAGTTTCCAGGAGAATCTCCTCCATGATCTTGCTGGGCACAGAGGTGAGACTGACTGGCCTGTATTTTCCAGGTCTTCCCTTTAACCCTTTTTGAAAATGGGGTTACTTTCTCCTTTTCCAGTGAGCAGGAACTTCACTGGAGTGCCATGACTTTTCATATAGAGTGGAAAGTGGCTTAGAAACTTCATGGAATCATGGAATTGTCAGAGTTGTAAGGGACCTCTAGAGATCATCTAGTCCAACTCCCCTGTCTAAGCAGGGTTGCTCAGAGCACATCACTCAGGAGTGCATGCAGGTGGGGCTTGAAGATCTCCAGAGAAGGGGAACTCCACGACCTCCCTGGGCAGACTGTTTCCTTCGGGACCCACAGATGAATCTCATCAGGTCCTGTGGACTTGTGCACCTTCAGGTTCCTCAGATGGCCTTGAATCTGGTCTTCACCCACAGTCCCTGCCTTTGCCTTCTGTGGATGGGGTGCTGTGGTTAGAGACCTCACCGATGAAGACCAAGACAAAAAAAAATTGTTGAGTACCTCAGCCTTGTCTGTGGCACAGGTGACCAGATCTCCTCTTCCTTCTGGAGAGGGGCCACATTTTCCTTAATCTTTCTTTTATCATTGACATATCAACAAGAAGTTTTTCTTGTTGCCCTTGATGTCCTTGGCCAGATTTAACTCTATCTGGATTTTAGTTTTCCTAACTGGCTTCTAACTCTTCCTGGTGGCTTGGACAATTTCTCTGTATTCCCCCCAGATTACTTGTCCTTGCTTACGCCTGCTGTAGGCCCCCTTTTTGATTTTAAGTTTTTCTAGGATCTCTTTGTTTATCCATGGTATTTTAACCTAACTTTGTTGGGATACATCACTCCTGAGCTTAGAGGAGGTGGTGGTTGAATATCACCCAGCTTTCTTGGACCCCGCTTCCCTCCAGGACTTTATCCCACCATACTCTGCCAAGGAGATCCCTGAAGAGGCCAAAGTCCTCTCTCCTGAAGTCCAGGGTAGTGAACTTGCTGTGCACTGCCCTTGCCACCTGAAGGACCTTGAACTCCACCATCTCATGGTCTCTGCAGTCAAGGCCGCTCTTGAACTTCAGGTTTTGTATGTGACTCCTGCCTTCCATCATCCTTAAGAGAAATGAAGGAACTGGCTGGTCTGAGGCAGCAGAAGGACTTTTTATTAACAGATCTTTTCATCTGATATGATAGAAACCATGCTTCTACAGTAATAAGCTGTAGTGTTAATCAAAGTTGATACAGGATACTCATTTAGAGTTGAGTATGTTTTCTGAGGGCCGTGCTGTTAAATATAAGTGTTTTCATATACTATAATAAAAACTTTCAAGAGCTTGTACTGGTAAAACTCTAGCAAGGTAACTGTTTTGTAGAATGTTTTCAATTTAGTCAAGGCCAAAATGAGTTTTGGTTTTGTTTGAAACAGAAACAAGATTCACTTTGGCAAAAGGAAAACTCATGTCAGACATTAATTTTATTGTCCTTGAAAACCTCCAGGATCTGTTGTGTAGAAAGCTGTTCCCAGACAAGTTGAACAAAACTAATTTGTGCCTACCTACGCTGTCAGTTAAGTTTTCCAGCTCTTTGACAGTTATTAATTGTCTCTCTGTCTTTGCTTATAGCTTCCATGATGTTTCAGTATTTTGTCAAGGTGGTCCCCACAGTGTATATGAAAGTAGATGGTGAGGTAAGTACCATTTTTTTCCCCTGTTGCTTTGGCAAGTGGAAGTGTTTAGACTTTCTCCTCATTCTGATACTGACCATATCTGGCCTCTGGTGGAAACAACACAATCTGTTTGACTTTCTTTGTATAACTGCCCAAGTAAGAATAACAATTTCTATGGTGTGTGGTTCTCTGTAATGTTGCAGCAGTGATGAAACAGATTTCAGCCTCCTCCATCCCACCTAGATCAAAGTGACCATGCCATTTTAATCATGAATTGCTCTTAGTGCATGCTCAGGAAAAGGTAAAGCAGCAACGAGAACGTAAAAAAAGTTTTTTGGAGACTAATCCAAGATCAGTCAACTTGTCTTCAATTTAAAAACTCCTTTAGCCTCCAGAAGAGTGTGGCTAGATTTCCAGCCCTGCTTTCAGAATACGTCCTTCTTTCAGGACAGGTAAGATAAACATATCTTACAAGGAGATACCAGGGTGAGATGAAGATCCTAAGAACAGAAACAACCTTGCTCTCTTCTGAAGCCAGCCTGAGAGAGCAGAAAGAACAAAAAATGTTTCTTTCATTTGGAAGCTTTTATTTTGCTGTCATTTTGCAGGGGATCTCAAGAGCTAAAAAGAGTCTCTTTTTTAAAAAACAAAAGGAACCTGTCAGTTATCATTATTTGGACCCCCACAGTCTTAGGGCAGCAGAATGATGTAAGCTGTTAGGTTTCTTTTGCAAAGAAAACACCAGTAGAAGCACAGCTCTACTGCTGTGCAGACTTCATCACCAGTGCTACCCAGTGAACTTGTCTGAGCCCGGGAGGAAGAGAAGATGCCCCAGGACCTCTGTGGACATTCATGTACAAAATGGCTTATCTCCCTTGGGGTCTTCTGGGTTTGGGTTCTCTATCTTGTCTGCTGCAGGGGTGGTCTGTGCCCAGCTTCGCTTTAACACCAAACCAGGTTCCTCTGAAGTGAAACCCAAGCATGGTTCCAAGGCATGTTCAGTGCAAGGACTGATCTACATGTGGATGAATCTGTGCCAGAATTTGACTCCCTTGTCCTACACAGTTTTATAACACTGTGCAAAGCCCATAACACTGGGAACCCTTAGTATCTCGGGCTCTTCACCCAAACTCGTGCTGCTCTCAGGCATGTACCTCATATCCTTGCAATGAGAACATACTACTGCACATCCATGCAACCTTCATTTTGTTTTAGGCACTAAGAAATGTAAATCACTGGCAGCTTATTATTTATGTCAGAGGCTGCATATGAACCCTAAATCTGAGGAACCACATGACCGCAGCAGATACACACACACACACACCCCCAAGGGGGCCTACAGGAAGGCTGGAGACAGTCTGTTCACAAAGGCCAGCAATGACAAAACAAGGGCTAATGGGTTTAAACTGGAGAAGAGCAGTGTGCACAGAGAAATCCAAAAGAGTCCTTTGGAAGGAAGGGTAGATGGAGTTTGCGTTTCTTCTGCCCTGAAGATTGAAACTGTTTGCAAGACTCAGTTCTCATGTGATAAATCTTTGTGGACCACTCTTTATTCAGTCCCCTGCCTGGAGAGGACCCATCTGTTTTATTTCTGGAAGTTGGATTCAGGTTACTTGCTACGAGGTGATAGTAGGAGAACCTTCAGACAATGTTTGAAGCTTGTTCTGCTTGGATTCAGGATGCCTCTGCAGTTTCTGTGGAGGTTTGAAATTCCTGAAGTACAAAAGAAAGTTAATAGGAGGCCTGTTCTTTTGGCCACCTCCTAGTACCATAAGCCACCGTGGCTTCTCTTTCTCTTGATGAAATCACTCATTCTACTGTAGAGCTGTTGTTCAGATTTCAAAGGACATCTCTGTCAAAATAATTGCTTTTTAGCAATTTTAGTTTGGCATGGATTCCACTTACATTAACTATGGATCCTGGTATGCTGCCAGATGTATACCAGGGGCTGTGTTAATACGTTCAGTACTTGGAATCCCCAAATGTGGAATTTGGTAAAGAAACTGGATAGTATCTTTCTCAGCTTGGATTGTAATTTGTGTCAGGTAGCTTATTAGGGATGATAAAACATAATTTCACTTTACAGAAACCAAATTAATTTTCCGTAAGAATAGGACTGGTATGAACAACATATAGAAGAATGGCAGGGTGCAGAAGAATGCTGCAGGGTTTAATTCATATATATAATTTAATCCACTTTAATTCATGTAAAGATGTGTAATCTGTCCTTCTGCAGCCCTGGTACTCATGCTTTTATGTATTGTTTTCTTTTTTCTCACCCTTGTATATGGCTTTCTTACATCAGTGCTTTCTCCTTGAAGCACTGAGACTCCGTTTTGGTAGAGGACAGTGTGGACTTGGGGCTGAGGTTGAGAGGTTATCATACAACTTATGCCATTACTTGCCAGCAGAAACCAAAATGGTCCAGCCTGGTGACCAATGCAGCACTCATCCTTTGGGCTAGCTGGGGCTCTAACTGATAGCCTGTAGTAATGGCAAAATAACCTGATCCTGGTGGTGCTCTTTATGACCCACTCTCAGGCCCCCCAACAAGTGAGTGGGCAAGGCTATCATTGATACTGTTCACTGAACCTGTGGTTTAGTTCCTTTTCTATTCCTCATTAACAAAACAATGTCTGCTGTGTTTGTTGCCTGCTAGGTGGTAAGGACTAACCAGTTTTCAGTTACACGACATGAGAAGATAGCCAACGGGCTACTAGGAGACCAGGGTCTGCCTGGTGTATTTGTGCTATATGAGCTTTCACCCATGATGGTGAAGCTGACAGAAAAACACAGGTAAGAGACATTTCAATATATTTCATTCACCCTCCAGTGATTTTTGTCATTTTGCATAGTTTAGAACTCCAGCCTCACTTAAATGTTACAGTGCAAATGCTTGAAAGCCATCCAAGCCCCTTTGCAGTCAGTGGAGAAGAAGAGGGCCATCCAGGTGTCCTTCCTCTCAGTGTGAACATTTGAAAGGGATTGTTGTTTTTCTGATATTAGCTGAAGCATTTTAATCCACTGTCAAGATGGAGAAGGAAACTGGTGCAGCGAGCAGAAGTCTGATATAATGGGTTTTGTTTCAAACTAATTTCTTCAAAGTCTTTTTTTTAATGGGAAGACTAGATTTATGTAGCATGCCCACCTTACCAGCACCTGCAGCAGCACCCACGTTGATCCAAGCTAGTTATGTACTCTCCATTTGCCATGGCTTTTCTGCGTGTTGTAGTCAGTGTGGAACTTCTTTCTTTCTGGGTCTTTCATTAATCACAGGGGTGTAATTGCAGGGGACCAGAAGGGGTTGTAGCTGTCCCATGTCTTCGCATCATAGTGAGGGACAGCCAATGTCCATACCTTAAATTGTACCAATGTGTGCTTAGGGACTTAGTTTTGGTGTTACAACAACCTGCTATGCGTTCTGTCTGGGCAGGAAGGGATGGAATCTTAGGGCTTAAAAGTCCATCTTTAGTGTTTACAAGTTCAGTACTTGCCTCCTAGGGTTGCCATTGAGCTTATTGCTCTATTGCTAGTAAAAGTATCAGTGAGAAACTCCATTCTGTAGCCAATACGAGTTACTTAATCATTAAATCTGTTAATTGTCAGATATGAATATTTATATAATGCATACTTATGTGCTATAATGAACATAATGATAATTATGAATTAGTTTTGATTAGGTAATTGTTACTATCTGACATTGGTATCTGAGCTCATGTTGGTTTTTCAAATTCTTTTCATTGTTCTAGGTCCTTTACACACTTTCTCACGGGAGTTTGTGCCATCATTGGAGGTATATTTACAGGTATCACACCTTTCAATATTTTTCCTTTCTTAAGTGTAGATGTTCACCTTCTTACTCTTTCTAAAGTCTGCATGGCTGGTAATAAATCCCTCTTTGATGGGGAGAGATGAGCTCAGCCTTCAGGAGGGCCTGTAGCATGTTTGCAGAGCCCTGGGAGCGGCAACTTTGGGCCACTTTGCCACTGCAGAAGCACTGCAGACCTTCAAGATGCTGTAGATAATGTAGACCTGTTATAATATTTTATTTGATGAAATATTTCATTTCGTTGTGATGTAGACCTGTCATAATATTTCACTTTGATTTTGTTTTCAAATAATGCAGTCTTTCACCTGCCGTGTGAATGCATCTGCACCATTTTCTTGGCCAGCTTGGGTCTGTAAGCAGATAGTTGCTTTCATGTGGCTGAAGCCAGTAATCTGTGAGCCCATGTTGCTGTGGGCATAGCCATCCCAGAGGTCTCAGACTGTGTTCCCAGACATAGGAGCTCCAGTGAGTGCTCTGCAGGGACTAAAAGTAGCCCTCACACCTAAACAGGGTCCTTGTAAGGGGAGGCTGTTTGTGCAGGGCTGTTGGAGTGTCTGGACATAGTTCTCAGTGCCAGCTTCTGGAATAGCTGACCAGTATCCACTTGGCTCCATCCATGTGAGAGAGCCCAGCCCAGTCTCAGCCTCGCACTCCAGCTAATAACCCAGGGGGCCCTGGGACAGTCAGAGACATCTGTGAAGGGCCAGCAGATCTAACTGGACCTGAGAAACCAGCTTCTGTATCACCTAACACCTTTACATATCACATAATACTGCACATAACACTTTGTCCGCCAGGTTTTCCTGTCACCTGGGGTGTCACAAGGCTCAATTAAGCTGATACTGTTAAACAGGATTTCTGTCTAATGAACGTGATGGTTGCATTTCTCTGATTGACTCAGGGAAAGGTTTTCAAAAAGTATTGTCATGACAACTGCTGGTGCCCCCTGATACTGATGGGGTTTGATGGGCAGTTTATAGTGTTTGCTGCCTACGCCGCGTTCAGGCTCTCTGTATTCATATGCTGGAGGACCAATCAAATCAGTGATATAACAATTTTTGTGTTACAGCATCAAATTGGTTCCACAACTAGGGATAATTTCAGGACTGAACAACCACAAAAGACAGTCATCTGAAGTGTTACTCAAACACCACATAGTAAGGCAGACAATTCCCTATTCTACTGTTATTAAAACAGAAGACTCAGTTGCCATTTGAGCTGCTACTCTTTGTATAGTATTGAAATGTCTGTCTTTGTGTAGGGCTAAGTAGTCACTTATTTCTTAGACTGAAGTGTTGAATAAAAGAAAAAAAGAACATTAATCTTCATAAAGACATTGAAAATGTCTTTGCTTACTGTCACCCTGTGTTCCCTCCCTGGCAGGAGCTCAGGGTTCCTGTCCTGTGAAGGCCACTGTGGTGAGTGCAGGGTTGTCTGGGCTTTATGGTGCAGTTAGGCCCATTATGAGCTTTTTTGTGGTCCCAAACAAGCATTGAATTAATAGGCTCCCTCAGTGCTGGAGAGATATGGGAAAAATACTGCAGGAAGAACCGCAGGTTTGTGTCCTTGGTTGGTAAACATTGCAGTCTCCAGTACAGGGCAGCGTTGGGGAGAGTGGCTTGCTTCTGTGGTTACTGTGAAATAAGCAGGAAATAGGAACCATGCCCTTGGCAGCTGGGTCAGGGCAATGATGCGGCATCAGCTTCCTCCCCAAATGCTTCTCACTCATCAGTGAACACACGTGATTCGGCCTGACTCATTTTTACTTCTGTAGGAGACATCCTTTTCTGGAGATGTGTCATCACCTCTGCCCTGCAAGCTGGATCTTCTCTGGCTTAATGACATGAGGCCCTTGTTCTTCGTAGCAGCAGCTGTTTTCTGACGGGGGGAGTTGAAATTCTTTTCCACTGACAAATGGATTTGTGTTTTCTTTCCCTGGGAGTTGTTATCTCTTTGAGGCATGTCTGACTTGATCCATCTGTTATTTTCCTTTTAGTTGCAGGATTCATTGACTCCTTGATCTACCACTCAGCACGTGCCATCCAGAAGAAAATTGAACTTGGGAAGACAACATAAATAAGCAACAATCTCACCACACAGAAAACCCTCTAAGGAGAACTAAACACGTGTTTTGAAGCACAGGTCGTCTTCTGAGTGCACAGGAAAAGAGGTTTGGAATTACCAGATGGCCCTGACCACTCTTATATTACTGTCCCATTATTCTTTGTTTGGCATTAATTTGTGGATGGAACTGCTTGAACCTTGCTGCTATAAAGATTAGCCATCTTGTCTGGCTGTGCAGACCCTACTGAAAAAACCCTTTTGTGTCAGTCCATGTTCACCCAGTTCCACCCTCCTTCCCCAAAGAGATGCTGGAGACACTGCATTCTGGTTGCCTCCAGAAGTTACTATCAAATAAGCTTTCTAGCAACACCATCTAGCTCTTTTAATTTTTCATAAACTCGTTTGTGAGTGTGCTGATGCTGCGTGCCAGACCTCTGTGAAAATGTACTGGATCTCGAGCGCTTTCCTTCCTGCTGTCCTGGGCACCCTGGGGAGACCCAGCACGTGGGAGGCTCTGACTGTCACCTGGGGAGCTGCAGTTGCTCCAGATCCCTCTTCTTATGAAGGATGCAAGTTGGTATTTCAGCAAAAACGTGTTTGACATTTTAATCGATTTTTAAATTGGATTGTGTTTTTCATTTTCCCCTGTTTATATTTTGAAATAAAGTCCATCCTCTCTGTGTTTTGGTAAAGCATTTGGAAGAATAATTAAATTATTTAAACTAACCCTGGTACTGAATTGGAAATGATAATTAAAAACTCCAACTGTATTGCAGCTAAATATGTAGATAGCATGATGGTTATGACTTGGTTTGTGGTTTTTTTCTTTTTAATGACCTACACAAGTGAATAAAATGCTTGGTATGTGAAATTATAGTAGGAGAAAATTGAAAATAATGAGGAAAAATAAACTCTTGTGCATTCCTGCCTCATTTTTAGGCAAAGCAGGTTCATTACTCTTAAATCTCAGCTCTGGCTTTGTTTTGGTATTGACTGTGAACTTAGTCCAAGCGATAGGTCCAACAGTGCACAGTGAGTATGACAGGCATGAGATCAGATAATGCAGGGAGAAAGCTATTTTATAATTCATTTGAAAGTAGGTTTTGTCTGTGTTTTGTTTAGATGTTTTTAATTAGTACCTCTGTTCAACAAACCAGGGAGTGTAAAACTGGTGTTTTTTCAGTGGGGGAGAGAAGCAATTTGAGGTGTGGAGGTGTGGGTGATTAATCAAGCTAGAATACTGGGCAAAAAAGGGTTTGTTACAAAAAAAAACCCTAAAAACCAGTCATTTGAAATAAGGATATTTAATAAATCCATTGGGTCCAGATCATATAGTACTTCTCCAGTGTGAGGAAGGGGAGTTAGTATTCAAAAAGTGACCTGATCAGTGTCAGTCACTCAGCAGAGCACGCAGCTTTGTGACTAAATTTGAAAGAATAATCGGGAGGGGGAAGATTAAAGGCAATAAGGTAGCAAAAGCTTAACCCACAATTCATAGAATCGTAGAATGGTTTGGGTTGGAAGGGACCTTAAAGTTCCAACCCCCTGCCCTGGGCAGGG